>MU123961.1:0-39825 GCA_014904935.1 Melanogaster broomeanus
AAGTTGGTGAACAAATTCGTTCTCAAAGATATGACACAAAAGGAAATAGACCCCCACGTATGTTAATTCCCAGCATAACTTGTGGGCCACGTCTGCTACAGTGCTACGTACTTTCTTGCTTTACACCATCACTTAGCTGCCATGTTTGGTCGCATTTCTCTTGCGTTTGTCGTAATCACAATCGCCGCTTTCTTCTGCGCGCAGTCTGCAGATGCTGCGAAAGGCCCAAAAATCACACACAAGGTCTACTTTGACATCAAACATGGTGACACAGAACTGGGTCGAGGTGGGTTCATATCTATTGGGGGTCTTGGAAGATACATCAGAAGCTCAAAGAACTCTCCATCTAGTTGTGATGGGTCTCTATGGTGGAGTACGTGTTGCACCTTGTGTGTAATGAACCAGAAATGATTAACATATTGTTGTTAGACCGTCCCAAAGACCGTTGAGAACTTCAGGGCTTTGACGACTAGCATTGACAAGAATGGTGATGAGCTTGGTTATGGATACAAGGGCTCAAAGTTCCACCGTGTTATCAAGAACTTCATGTAAGTTTCTGTGAAATTTCAGCGTTACGCTCCAAGTAACACGCGGTCTTCCTTCCAGGATTCAGGGTGGTGACTTCAGTACGTCCACTTTTTAAACAGTATACTAGTACATGACCGTACCCTAACACATACAGCTCGTGGTGACGGCACTGGTGGCAAAGTTTGTCGTCTTAACACTTGCTATATTGAATCTCACGCCCTCTGTTTAGTCGATCTATGGTGACAGGTTCAAGGACGAGAACTTGTGCGTTAACGAAGTACTTATCTGTATTTCCTGTTGTAACATTTTACCAGCAAACTCAAGCACACCGGTCCCGGTACACTTTCCATGGCCAACGCCGGCAAGGACACTAACGGTATGTCCACCACGATTTTTCCTTGCCGTCCATGTCTGATGAAACCGAACAACTCGCCCAGGATCACAATTTGTAAGATCTACTGTGATTGCTAGAAAGTGACCGGATTTGACTGTCATATAGTTTATCTGCACTGTTGTCACTAGCTGGCTGGATGGTAAACATGTAAGTTCAAGCCGTTCTTTCATGCAAATTCGCTGACATCAAGACTGTAGGTTGTCTTCGGCAAAGTTCTTGAGGGAATGGATATCATCCACGCTATTGGTACGTTCCCTTAAGCACACCCCTCTGCCTGCAAAGCCAACACGGATTCCAGAGAACGTTGCAAAGGGCAGCAATGATCGCCCAGTGGAAGACGTCATTATCTTCGACTCCGGAGAGGTCAGTGCAACCAGGCAACTCTTCCATATCTAAACCAATATCTTGTTCTATAGCTGGCCGTGGATCCCGTTGTTGACGAAGCCGGAAATGAGGTACCATTACGCGCTGAGCTATAAATTCAGCCGCCTATGTTTTCCTCGAACACCGTGTCAATAATAAAATTCTCTGTTGCTTATTTAACAGGACTTGGAGGTTGAACTTGTACCTATTCCTGAAGCTCCGACGTCCACTGCTGTTGCTGCTGAAGTTACCCCCTCGACGCCTTCTCCTATTGAGGAGACGCCTATCGTAGCTCCACCGGACATGGACGACACGAAGGCGGAGGGCGTTGACGTCGATGATGAGGATCCAGCTGGTTCTCCGTCAGTCTTCGCCAGATACCCTGGCGCCATATTCATATTTGTGATCGTCCCCTGCGCGGTGTACATGTGGTGCGGCGGGCGCCCACTGTTGCGGCGTGTGCTTCGCCGGGCACACGGCGCGAGCTACAGCCGCGTTAGCGACGAGGATCTGGAGAAGTAGATTTTTCAAAGTGAAGGCGGAGTACGCTGGGGCTAGCGTTCGTCACTCATTCACATCCATGCGGAAAGTTGGACTTGATCTCATTGTTGATTGAAGCCATCGGTTTACTCTATTTATTGCACCCATTTATTTGGCACTGTCATTACTCACATCACGGATCCCTATACACCTGTCCGACGACTTGATGGCTTATTGGTGTAAGGCGAGCACTTGGGAAACGTCCTTTGTGGTCATGAACTGTCCGAGTTTGTCGAAGAGTGGCCAGGCTCCCTACCGTTATGCAGTACAAAAGTGTCATTTGCAGATGGCAGTGTGTCGACCTAGGGAGGCAAGACCAAAAACTGTCAAGGTCTCGTCGTTGCGAATACCCTTTTCGCGGTGATCTCCGGATCCCTCTTTCCGTCTCATGCTTCCTGCACTGACACAAAACCGTTCCTCCCAACAAATCACTCCGCCATGTTCGTTCACAGTCTCCCTCCACCTCATCGCCTAGGGATCAATTTGCGTCAACGGCACAGCTCGGCAGTGTCAGAACTTCAGGCCGGGCGTCTTGCGGGCACATCCCCTTTTCCCTTTCACCCCGTACCTGAAGGTAGCTTAACAGGAAGATCTCTGGAGCATATCGCCGCATCAGCAATGTGGCGAGGAGTTTATTGGCTCTTGGGGCACTTACTTCTTTCTTGTTCGTAAGGCGTGGGCTTTCTGCGGGGATGGTACGTTACGTCCCAAGGTCCCCCAGAGTGACCTGAGACAGCTTCTTTGTCATTCGCGTTCGTCTGTTCATGGTGCGGCCCTTTGTTAACCCTTCTGGTTGTTTTGTCCGAGTCGACACTCTAAGGCGAGCTGATCTCCTGAGTGGCAACGCAGGTACTTCGGTATGGTGGGGTTGCTGCTCTGTCTCCAGCTTTTCCAGCTTTTCGTCAGTGATACTCAGTGGCACCACAGGAATCCGTGCTGTATGCACATTTGCTGTCATCTTCGCCATATCTGTTGATCGCGGGCTGCGGCTTCCGTCAACTGTTGTAGTGGAAGCGAGTAAAGGTGTGTCTGGTCGTTTCTCAGAGACACTGAGGTTTTGCCGCGATATCCTACGGCGAACCCTCTTCACTGTGGCGCTACCGGAGACAGTTTGGCTGACCACCACCTCCTCTCTCTTGCGCTTTTTGGCCTGGTAAGCAGTACCTAAAGTTCTTGAATGTTCATCCGTCAGCGACCGGCGCTTTGGGTCGGACCACTTGATATCGTCCGAGGCGCGTGTCGCGTCTTCAACTGCCTTCTCAGACGAGAAAGTCAGGGTCTCCGCGTTATGGCGCTGGCTATGTGATGGACTATAATCCCAATCATGCACTATAAACGCCAGTGAACCCTTAGGCGGGTGGACGAGTAAATGAATGGACATTCTTTTTCTGGCAGAGGAGCGCATGCTGGGGTATGCTATTCCGGGAGAAATCAACCTGGCCAATTCCATTCAGGGGGGCTGGTGGTGGTGTGGAGTCTGATGGTGTGTTCGAAGAGTCCAGTATTTCCGAGATTGATCACGTCGTGTTGGGAGAGCAACCTGAAAAGTGCTGAAACCTTTTATCTAAAGACACGGACTGTGGTGCTGTGCTTGTGTGGCGGATGTGGCACGTTATGGGTTACTCAGTCGCCACTCTGTTGTCTGTGTGGCGAAGTGTAGGGACCATCCAAAGGATGTGCAAATGACAATCGCAGACCGATGACGTAGACCCTGAAGCAAATCCTCTCACCCCACGATACATACCTTCATAACACGCTATAACACATCGAACACACCGAAAGCGCGTCGCGCAGAGTCGCGTCAATCACGTGAAATGACTTTTTGGTGTTCCTCTATGTGCCGTGGCGCGTGTGCGTTCCGTTCCACGCATGTTCCACGCAATTTTGATTTGCTCCTACTCTCACTTCGTTTCGTCCAAATCTGCCATCGTACGACCACGACCACTCCGTCAGTTGAAGTATGCCAGTTAAGGTCGATGTCCAGCAGGCAGCGTTCATAGCTACAACACTCTTACTTTTCCTCGGCACCGTTTATTCCGTGAAGAACAACACATACCTCGATACATCGGATCCCTTCCTCACCAATCTCCCACACCATCTGCATAAGACAGACTACTTCGCTAATAAATCCAATATCCTGAATGTCTGGTTCATTAAACGCGCCTGGGGCTGGACGTCCTTTGCGTTCCTCTTTCTCTGGTTGACAAGCCCTCGTCACACACAGACAATGCGGAGAGCGTTTCTTTGGGCAGTGGAAACCTTGGCTTGGCTAGTGTTCACGAGCTGGTTCTTCGGACCTGCTCTTATCGAGCGGCTGATCGCAGCTTCCGGAGGTGAATGTACTGTTTTCCTTCCGTCCGGTGCCTTTTTTCCCGTCCCTCATGAATACTGCTTCACGAAATCACCGCTGTCGCCCCTCACACATGCAAGTCTCTTTGCTACTCCGCTCATACTTCCGGAAATCCCGTGGAGCGCAGTGCCGAGACTGCGCAGAGGTCACGACGTGTCTGGACATATATTCCTTCTCACCATGTCTGTTCTGTTCCTCACGGCTCAGCTCAAGCCATCATTGCGCGCCACGTCCTGGCCGCCTATGCACAAATGGGCAGTATTGGCGACCACCAGTCTCATCGTCACCTGGCTGTTCGCTATCGGCACTACGAGCGTGTACTTTCATACGCCGATCGAGAAGTTCACTGGATACCGTAAGTGGATGATTGTTACGAACCCTTCCTATTCACTACTGAGGCCTCCTTGGCAGTATTAGGACTTGCTGGATATGGTTTGACCCTGTTGTTCTGATATCAAGGAAATGTTACACGGGGTGCGTTAATGGTGTTCATAACGAGCGGCATCCTTAAAATCTTACGACCAGTAGTCTACTGTACCAAGTCGGTCTGTAATGTTCTCAATCGCAGATGGCAAATACTGCGTGGAAACACCTACACTGAGAGCGGTCATTTTAGTCCGATGCACTCCCAAATGCTACTTGGGCTAGGTAAGGCATGTTCACCGTGACGCGGCATCGAGACAAAGCTCCATTGTCATGTATTTGCTGCTCACTTGGATTCATTCATATTATTTCGACTGGTAAGCTCACAAGCTCATCTAGACTTGCATAGTGACCTACAGCTTTTAGACCATAGCTCTCATTCTCCACCCCAAAGTACCCATCACTTTGATGTTGCATATGTCATCCACCTCACTACTACAAACATTCAAATTATCAACCAATGTTACTATTTCTCTTCTTGCATTTCATTACAAGTGTAGACAAGTAGCAATACAGTAACAAAGTCTGCAAACACCTTGCATTCTGTTTGCTGAGCACCAAAGCATCACCAAGTGGTGATGGCACAGAAACCCAGCAAAGAGAAAACAAAGCAAATGCCCAAAAGGGAGAGATCCCCCGACGACACAAGCCGGTACTGCAGTGGCAAGGTCATCACGTCCCCGGAGTTGCAAGCAGAGCTCGCAGGGATCAAGGCGGCAAAAATTTGATAACCAAAGAATGAGGGCGGTGCCCTCATAATAGTGGTTAAACTATTAAGAACAGATACTACACTTGATCTAAGCCAAAAGGCCAGAGTGGTAACGATTCAGGTTGTCGACAACTCGTTTATATATGAATTCAGCGCACGCACGGACCATCGTGCCTGATTTGGGAATGTTAGAACCTGATTTGATATCGCAAAAGTGATATCACTGCAGTACTGTCAAGCATCCTGTGCGACTTCGACATTCAAGCGAGATATAGAACTGAAATATGGCCTTCCTGTCGAGACCAAGATCCATCGATGAATGCCGATGATGGCGAATTCGAGAAGATCCCTCGGGGTACCACAGCTGCGCAGCATGCGACCTAGGTCCACGACTGTTAGGATGCGAAAATGAACAACTTCGCCACGACGCGCTGTGACAAGGTCCCAGACACGCGGGCTCCAGAGGCCCCACAATCATCGATGCGAACTGAGTCGCCGCGGTACTTCCTTTGCAGACACACCCCCACTTCGACCTCTTTCGTCTGCGTAGGTGAGACTAAAGCGTGTCAACTGGACCGTTGGGGTGCGAACGCCAAAGATTTGAAACCGTGGTCTGCGGCACTGAACCTGCGTTCTGCGCCAACATTGCCGACGGGGTGTCACGTATGTGTACTGGATTCTGGAAGTACGTACTCTAAGCCAGCGAGCTCGGTACGATCTCTGGAGACCAATAATTGACCCATACCTCAAAGGTAGTTAGCTCTTCCACTATCACAGGCATTCCATTATGTTCTACATCACACAATGTATCAAATTGGTCCGTGCTCTCCAGAACGATGTTGTGGCGCTTCAAGGACTAAGCCACAACATTTCCATTTGACCATTATGGCGCCGTCGGGTCAGTTAACCATATGAATTTACACTCTGAAAAGATGTTCCCCACCCTTCTGCGTTCACAGTCGGCTCGGCATGCTTAGTGGCAGTACTAATGAGCGTCTGGCTTGCACAGCGGAAGACCCGGACCAAGTCTGCAGGACTACCCTATCCTCCAGGGCTGAAAGAGCTTCCCTTGATCGGTATTCTCTTAAGCATCGACATGAAGGGACCTTGTGTCACGTATACAGAATGTGCGAAGATGTATGGTTCGTTCTTCGCATCATCCTCCTTGAGGTTCGTCTCGCTCACCTCACTCTATGCGACGTTCTACATACTCAGCACCTCGGCCAAGACATCATGATCCTCAATTCCGAGAAAACGGCGAGGATCCTCGGTGATGAGAGGGGCGACACATCCGCGGACAGGCCGTCTGGATGTAGGTCCTTGCAGGTCTCTCATTAACATATTCGTGTTGAGCATTCGGAAAGGTTCGGGCTTGATTGCCTCACGGTTCTTTTAGATCTGGTGACGAATGGCGCATGCATCGCAACTTTTATATAATTCGACCCTCAG
The DNA here is from genome assembly GCA_014904935.1 of Melanogaster broomeanus. Lineage (NCBI taxonomy): Eukaryota > Fungi > Basidiomycota > Agaricomycetes > Boletales > Melanogastraceae > Melanogaster > Melanogaster broomeanus. Next base: position 6,757 of record MU123961.1, read on the forward strand.
AGCCGACCCCGCAGATCAGCACCAAGATTTGTATGTAAGCACAGCTCGCGACCTCGTCTCCAATTTGTGTCGAGATAATGATGCGTGCCATGCTGGAGCAACGGCTCAATTTGTATGTATGCTGCCCTGTTGTTGTCAGCCACGCATGGAGATCACCCGTTCTTAGATACATGGCCACCGTCGTGTTGGAAGTTGCTTGTGACCACGAGGCCAAGGGAAGGGGGGATCCTGTCGTCGCTGCAATCCGCGAAGTAGCCAGGATGACAATCGAAGCGATCACAGCAGAATGGGTTAGTATTTATGCAGCTTTCACGTTCCGTTTGTATTGCCTTCGATTCAAAAGCGAAATCTCACTAACTCGATTTGCTAGTTGAGCATTTTCCATCGTCGTTCACCGGTCTAGCCTGTAGGATTTACAGCTACTGCGCCGCTGTGCAGAGAACGCATCGAGAAAGTGTTGGACGAAGTATTCATGGCCGCTAAGAGCCAGATGGTATGTTCTCGTCATCCTGCACGACCCCGCATGCGACCCCTCAGCAAGAATACAGGACTCCAACACCTTGCAAAATTGTATGGTATCCGAGTTTCTTCAAAATGAGTCGTCTAAGAAAGCTGCGAAATACGCAGTGGGCACCGTCTGTGTAGGTAAGGTGTTTACTCATCATACTGTTGGGATTCTGATTCACTTTTGTGTTTTTGCGATTCAAAAGCCGGCGACGAGACTGTAGGTGCCAGTGATGGTATCGTGAACGATAGTCTGATTCACTTGACCAACGGACGGCATCATTGCTACATACACTGATTCTGGCCTTGGTGCTCCATCCGGAAGTTCAGGAAAAGGCACAAGCTGAGATCGACACCGTTATCAGGCAGGGATTTCGAAGACAAAGAACGGTTGGTGTATTTGCAAGCAGTGATATGCGAGACAATGAGATGCAGCCCTGTGGCTCCACTAGGTCACGGCTTTGTCATGCGCTCTCACTGGTGCTGATACACGTGCATCATAGGGCCTTCCCCATGTCACAGCCAAAGATGACGTCTATGAAGGGTGCTACATCCCGAAAGGTGTGTACCTTATTGCATTTCAGAAAATGTCCAATGCCAGCGCACCGATACTGAATCCCGACGACAGGATCAACTGTGATCTTCAATATATGGTCAATACTCCAAACACCATTTTAGGACCCACAATTCCTAGCTGTCAGTCGACTGGGCGTAATTTCCCTGATCCGCAGCATTCCGATCCTGATTGCTTCATATTACCAGATGGACAACTCTAGCCACAAGCCGAGCAGGTTAGCTAGTTGTTGTTTGGATTCGGCAGGAGATACGCTTGCTCGCGCTCCTTTTACAAGTCCAGTTTTGAGCTAATCCGGAACAGAATTTGGCGTGGACGGTTCCTCGCTGACAATGGCGTTTGGGCAGGAATGGCAACGATACTGTCTACGCTGCGAATCGACAAGGTGACAGATGCCCTCCGAAACGAGATTAAAGTAGAGCCAGTATTCACGTCAGGTGTCAGAGTGTGAGTGTCGTCTCGCCTATGAAATTTGAGACTGCCCTTCCATCGTTGACCATGCCTTGAATTCATCAGCCACACCCGAGTCTGTTCCCCAGTTCTATCACAACAGGTTTGAGAACCAGATATATTGGAATACCCTGTGGCCTGGTTTCATACGTTATGTTTTATCTTGGAAAAGAATGTAATTATTGTTCAAATGAGCGCGAATGATGATACATACAATGATTCATCTCAGTCTGAGTCACCCACTGTGATTCCCGGTGGAACATAAGCATCAGCGACCCAGTAACGAGAATAGATAACGTCTTTTGACACTTGTGCCGTGACCTAGAATGAGAGGGCCGACGAGGAGACCGCCCGAAACCACGGGACCACGAGATGCAACCTGCAATGGACGCTGAAACAGACGCTAGTACCAAGTGTAGAAAACATGTCTCACTAGGGTTACATGTGAACCTCAGAGCCTTTGTTCGGTTACCTGTCCTCTCCCTACACCCCAACCTACACCCCAACCTACCCCCCCCAGCCACTGCGTTCATTGCTCCGAGTTCCTAGCTCTGCCAGAATCGCTTTAGGTCATCCCAGACCGTACTCGCTGCCTTCATGTCCATCAGGAAAAGCTCAACTGACCAGCCCGCTGACTCGGTGCAAAAGCCAGTCGAAGTCTGGAAATTCGAAGATGATGTCGATGATGCTATTAGGATTGCCTTTTTTCCGGATGGAAATCGATTGCTGGTCTGGGGTGGCAAGAGCATGAAGGTGTTGACAATGGAGGAAAGAGTAAGCGAAGTCATGGTGATGAAGAGCGACATGGGATTCATTGCGGCTGCCATTTTCCCGGATTGCAGACGAGTACTTTCTGGACACGAGGATGGAGGGTTGAAAGTGTGGGACTGTGAAACAGGCAAGATACTCGAGGTGTGGAAGATGGACAACGAGGATCCCGTCACGGATGCTGATGGAATGCCTATTGATGCTGTCTTGTGTGTCACCTTCTCGCCAAATGGTGAGCTCGTGGCAAGTGGCGACGGTCCGGGAAACATCACTCTGAGGGACGCAGAGACTGGCGACGTTGTCAACCACTGGCTGGTCCAGTCCCGCATGAAATCAGATAGCTCCAAGACTCCTCTAGTATGGGTGGTGTCCTTCTCTCCGGAAGGCGGAAGGCTTGCCATAGGGCTGCAAGGGGGTACCATGGAAGTATTTGATGTTAGAACAGGAAAGCCTATGCTAGGTCCAATACGGGTTTGCGATCACAAGGACTGGGACGCAGACGTCGCGTGCTCGGGTGCTCTTTGGTCACGGAGCGGATCCCATCTTCTGTCATCCGCAACGGACGGGACCATTAGAAAATGGGATGTGCTTTCTGGAGAATCTATCGGAGACCCTTTCATTGGACACACGGATGCTATTTTTAGCATTGCCATCTCTCCAGATGGTGCAACATTAGCAAGCGTTTCTGATGATGACACACTTCGTTTTTGGGACGTCGAGTCTGGTCAGCAAATCGGCGAATCACTCCAGCACGACGATGGAATCCGGGCCAATGTTGTCTTCTCGCCAAATGGCGATTACGTCGCCACCGGAGACCGTGAAGGCCAGGTCTACTTATGGCGTCCTCCTGGTTGGGAAAAGACTGCCCAGGTCAGCATTGCCACAGCTACAAGTTCATGCACCTTACTAATCATGAATACTCAGCTGTTAGATGTGTGTCATTCGGTCTGTTTTACTGTCCGCATCTGACATGTTGGTCCATTGGTAGTTGCCCGCCGTCCAGCCAGTTCAGACTCATCGATCGCCGGATTACCTTGACATACTTGATGTCAGTTTATGCTTTCCACCTTGTATCGTGTTTTCTCTGACCTGGAGGATAGCTGCCAGCAACATCTCGACTACATGTCTCTGGTCCTCCCTGGGGAAATGTTGCAGCCTCTCGTCCCGCATCGAAACTGGCGAGACTGCATACGTCCTGGAAGTCCATCCGGCAAAGCTTTCGTGGCGATCAGCCAAAGGTAACTCTAATTTATCCGGGCATAGCACACAATGTAAGTGCAGTCCGCAACTTCCGCAACCTCGCGCGTCTCACCCAGAAATCTACCAGCGACATGCAGCAGCCGAAGAAACAACACCAGTATCTCAACTACCGGCGAACCTGCCGACTATCCCTGGTCACTATGAAACATTTGACATTGTTGCTTTTACCCCTCCAACCGATGCTAGGAGCCTTGATGACGATCCAAACGAAGTCACCACTGAGACTACTGGTCATGCTGCATTTTGCGGGCTGTGCTCAAAGCTGCCGTTCCGTCGATCGAAACACCACAACAACTCTGGCGCTCGCAACTCTGTTGTAGAGATTTCTAGTACATGACCGCTGTTGGTGCAGACCCATCGCTGGTTGCTCTCGCTCTTCATACTCGCTTTTTCATCCATACTTTCTCATGCACACGCCTTTTTGCCTTACATGCTATTATCTTAGCCACCATGGGCGTGTCGCCATTGTGGGTCGCTTTACTGTTCGTTATTTGATGACTTACTCGCAGAGTTATTGTCTTTCCATATTCTTGTGGTTGTCAATTAAGCCCGCCCCCTATATATGCTGCTGTTGAATTTCCTCTTTTGTCGTCACCTAGCGCACAGACCGTAAAGATTGCACTCCCTGGTTTCGCCACTATTACATAGCCTTCTTGCTTGTACAATTCACATCGACGTTATGCTCTGAAATCAGCTCCAAAGTGCCTTCGTAATCCCTTTATGCCACTAGATCGTGGAAGGCGCGAATTGTGGACCGGCTCGGGATTGACGTCCTGAGTCAAGGTCTGGCTATAGGCGCGACATGAGATTTCAGGTGGCCATTGGCGCTGATGCAGATGCGTGGTTGTCTTATTCTAGACGCACCAAATCTGTAGTAGTTCAACTGGGATGGTTTACGCCACCAAGAATTAGGCGGTAAAGTAGGACAGAATGAGCGCAGTGCCGAGCGTAACCGCGAGCTGATCTTAGTAATATCAGTCATCGATGCGATACTTACCAGCCCTGGCCATGCTGTCCGTGACCTAGCCAGTTGAGCGATACGCCATCAGCTGCATCATTGTGGAGCATAGCGACCTCGTTACTCACTGAATAGCGCATGAAAAAGTCAGTCAGGTGCGAGTCGGCGCGCTGCGTTGCGCGAGGTGTGGGAGCTTCACTTTTCAGAACCGAGAGGAGTGTATTAAAATATGATGTTGTCGGACCTTCTTGGACGAGTGGGACTAGGAAACGCTCGAATTCATGATTCCTAGGCCTCATCGGTGGTGTCTGGGTAGTGTAGGAATGACTGCGCTGGTTATCAAGGACGTCTTGTGACAACGATCGGCTACATAAACAGGACTTTCCGAGATGGCGACAGCCTTGTTATTGGAACGTGTCGGCGAGCTTCCATCACGGTGCCTCCCATCGAGCTAGTAAAGAGCGGTCAGAAATTAGAGCTCCTTCGATCGTGGCAGTATCAAGGAGACTATGATAAAAGGTCTTTGTCCTATCCTCAGGAGCCAGCAATGACGACTTGATGAGACATCGCCGAAGAACGTTGATGAACAATAACAAACGATAAGAACCCAACGGGATGCTGTGATGGGCGAGGGGCCAGCGTCAGTACTAGTGGTCGATTCCATGGGCTGTAGTGGGACACGACCAAAAAGGAGCTTCAAGGCCGTATGTTGGGATTCGTGCTCGTCACATCGGGACTACACCCCAATGTATTACTTCGCACCATTTCATTAACTTGGAATTCAAGGGATCCTGCAGGACTGTATCGGTAGGGTACCCGACTGCGGTGTTGACTTGCACAAGTGTTGGCGATCCTGTCCTTCGGCACCTGGAGAACAGTGGTGCAGGCCCCCCATTCCAGGGCATCGTTATTCCACACACGTGAAGGACATGTACCTACGAAAAGGGAAAGGACGTCAACGCTGCGGTACGATTCTGCAGGATGGAAGGGCATATTAAAGATGTCGTAACAGCTGTTGTCTGTCACTTCGATCACCGCACAAAGAGGTTGCGACTTGGTTGGATGGCACAGAATTGACAAAGAATGCAAGCATAGTAGTTCATTGCTCTCTAGATCTGCAAGAATAGTACTGATACCAGGTTGGTGGCGGAATGCGTCGGAATGGAATTCAAGTTCAGATCACCGGTTTTGGAAGGACAAATCGCTTGACTGCACCACAATCCCATAAGCCTAACTAGTGGTTGTAATGTTGTTTGACTATGCTGAACCTCCAAACAGTAATTTGGTGAGATTTCTTTGACATAGCACTCCTGTCCTGTCTTGCTTCTCGACCAGATTTGCTGCATATGCCAGTACGTAACACTACCATCCACACGAAGCTCAGATCCACCTCTACACTTTATGGTAGCGCTCCGATTACGAACCCAATGACCACTGGGACGCGTGTGCACACCTTCTGTTACGAGTGCATAGTGGAAGCAGTCCAACATTCGCCCCAACGCCCGATTGATCGCTCCACTCTCTCAATGGACGATCTAACCCCGGCGAATCCCATTGTGAAACATGCCTGTCTCATTCCCCATGCTCCGCAATCTTGCACTGAGTCGTGGATGAACTCATTGTGGAGTGCCCTCAGCGGAGCGCCGGCTGTCCTCACACATGTCAACTCCAGCTGCACGGTTCCGACGACGCGCCATGTCAATGTCCGCCCAGACATGCGTGCTCCAGAGGTCCCACAATCATCGATGTGAACTGAGTCGTCACGGTACTTCCCTTGCAGATTTCCTCTCACTCCGAATTCTTCCGTCTGCCTAGGTGAGACTAAAGCGTGCCAACTACACCGTTGGGGTGCAAACGTGAACCTGCATTCTGCGCCAGCATTTCTGACGGGCTGTCACCTAGTGTACTGGATTCTGGAAGTAACCCCCATGCGGATGACACGTACTGTAAGTCTGCGAGCTCGGTACGACCACTGGAGACTAATAAACGCAATGTATCGGATTGGTCTGTGCTCGCCAGAACGATATTGTGGCGCTTCGAGGACCAAGTCAAAATATTACCACTTGATCGTTATGGCGTCGTCTGTTCAATTAATCTTATGAAATTTACTCTCTGGAAAGATGTTCGCCCACCCTTCTGCGATCACAATCGACTTGGCATGCTTAGTTGCAGTACTAATGAGTGTCTGGCTTGCACAGCGGGGGACTTGGGGCAATTCTGCCAGGCTGCCCCATCCTCCAGGTCCAAGAGGACTTCCATTGATTGTTACCCTCTTAAGCATCAACGTGAAGGAACCTCTTGTCGCGTATATGGATTGGGCGAAGATGTATGGTTCGTTCTTCGCATGACTCTCCTTGACGTTAGTCTCATTCACCCCGCGCTAGGTGACATTGTACCTGCTCAGTTCCTCGGTCAGGACACTGTGGTCATCAGTTCCGAGAAATTGCGAGGGTCCTCGGTGATGAGTGGGGCAACACATCCGCGCACAAGCGAAAGCTGCCACTCTATGGGATGTAGGTCCTTGCGGGTCTCATTAATAGATTCATGTCGAGCATTCAGAAAGGTTTGGACTTGATTGCGTCACAGTTCTCATAGGACCTGGCAACGAATGTCGCATGCATCGCCACTTCTATATAATTCGACCCTCAGAGCCTAGCCCGCAGATCAGTACCGAGATTTGTGTGTAAGCACAGCTTACGACCTCGTCTCCAACTTGTGTCGATATGACGCCATGCCGGAGCAACGCCTTCATTTGTATGTGTTCTTCCCTGCTATTGTCAGCCGCGCATGGAGATCACCTGTTCTTGTATACATGGCCACCGTCGTGTTGGAAGTCGCTAACGGCCACGAGGTCAAAGGAAGGGGGATCCCGTCGTCATTGCGATCCACGAAGTAGCCAGGATGATAATCAAAGTGATCACAACGGAATGTGCCAGTATTTATCCAGCTTTCGCGTTCTGTTCGTATTGCCCTCCATTCAAAAGCGAAATCACGCTAACTCGATTTGCTAGTTGAACATTTTCCGACCATTTTCCGTCGTGGGTCACCGGTCTAGGATTCAACAGCTACTGCACCGCTGTGTAGAGACCGCGTCGAGAAAGCGTTGGACGAAGTACATATTCATGGCTGCTAGGATTCGGATGGTGAGTGGTATCCGAGTTTCTGGAAAATGAGGAAGCGTCTCAGAAAGCTGCGAAATAGGCAGTGGGCACCGTCTATCTAGGTAAGGTGTTTACTTGTCATACTGTTGGGATTCTGATTCACTTTTGTGTTTTTGCGATTCAAAAGCTGGCGACGGGACTGTAAGTGCCTGTATCGTGAATGATAGTCTAATTCACTTGACCAACAGACGGCATCGTTGCTACATACACTGATTCTGGGCTTGATGCTCCATCCGGAAGTTCAGGAAAGGCACAAGCCGAGATCGACACCGTTGTCAGGCAGGAACTGGTTCCAACTTTCGAAGACGAAGACGGTTGGCATATTTGCAAGCAGTGATATGCGAGGCGATGAGATGAAACCCGGTGGCTCCACTAGGTCACGGCTTTGTCGTGCGCTCTCACTAGTACTGATACACGTGCATCATAGGGCCTTCCCCATGTCACAGCCAACGATGACGTTTCTGAAGGGTACTTGTTGCATTTCAGAAAATGTCCAATGGCAGCGCACCGATGCTGAATCTTGATGACAGCACCAACTGTGATATTCAATATATGGTCAGTACTCCAAACACCATTTAGGACCCATAATTCAGTCGTCAGTGCAATGGCCCGAAATTCCCCTAATCTGCACCGTTTCGATCCTGCTCGCTTCATCCTACTGGATGGATAACTCTAGCCACAAGTCGAGCAGGTTAGCCAGTTGTTGTTTGGATTCGGCAGAGGTACGCCTGCTTGCGCTGCCCTTACAAGCCAGCTTTGAGCTAATCCGGAACGCAATTTGTCCTGGACGCTTTCGCGCCGACAATGCGCGTTTGGGCAGCAGTGGAAACAATACTGTCTACGCTGTGAATCGGCAAGGCGGCAGACGCCCTCGGAAACGAGAGTGAAGTAGAGCCAGTATTCACACCAGGTGTCGGAGTTTTGTGTCGCCTCAGGATTTGAGACTGATGTCCCATCGTTGACCATCCCTTGAATTCATCAGCCACCCGGGTCCGTTCCACTGTTCTATCACAAACACGTTTGAGAACCAGATATATATTGGGACACCCTGAGGCCCGGTTTCATACATGATGTTTTATCTTGGAAAAGAATGCGATTACAATTCGAATGAGCGCGAATGATGGTACAATGATTCACCTCAGTCTGAGTCGACCACTGTGAGCCCTGGTGGAACAGAAGCGACCCGGGAAAGAGAGTAGACGATGTCTTCCGACTTTCGTACATGATACAGTCATCCCCCAGCACTTGCGACACCACCGGCACTTGCGACAATCACATATAACACTCAAAATATTGATATTCTACTTGTCAAAACACCATACATAGTTCATATTTAGACAGTTATTTATTGCCTGCTATGTGAACACGACTCGAGCACTGTTAAATATTCCATGATTGCGTATTTTGTGTACAAAAACGAGGTATTCTGTAACTAGCGAGCTGGAATGAGCATGTAGATCTACATCAAATAGCACGACGGATAGTCACAACCATGGACGAAAATTCCGCGGCGTAATTTCATGACAGCAGTGGCATTGTGCTCTGCCAGAAGGATGCCGGTGGAGGGTGTTGTCGTCACGAAGTTGGTCAGTGTCCAATCACTTATCAGTGACGAGATACACCAAATATGGAAGTCGCTTACCACACTGCGCTCGCGAGACTCAATTCAAGAGCACATTGCGGGGAATTGCAGTCAATCGTCATGCTGCAGAGAATGTTCTGTGAGCGGCTGTCAGGTCAGCTAGCTGCAAAGAGAGGCAAAAAAAAGGAAAAAGAACTTGATTTGATGGTAGTGATATTGAGATCCGGAGTGCGTTGATGCGTTCCACTCTCAGTAAGCTGTCACTGTTTCACGCGGTATGTGTGTGGACCCAGACAATCGCAGTGTCAAGGAAGGTAACACGAGCAATGTAATTACAATACAATGTCGACATGGATGCGCAACGCGTGCAACGTCAATCGCCGTCAACAATAATGGTGGTTTCGAGCCTGCAAAAGCTCTCGTCAGGGGGCTGTCACTACCCCGACCGCCGCCCTTCCAGGGCTGTTTAGGATGACTACCAACTAAGCGTAGTTAGATACTAGTAGGGAGTGAGATTCCGACACCTCACGGGTGGGGGGGGAGACCCGTCTATGGTTGGTTCAACAATTGGGTGAGCAGATGCTGGTGGGAGGAGGTTTCTGCGCCAGGTAGAGATTGCGATGACATACCCATGAAGCAAGGTTCATGCCACCAAACCGGCTGGCCAAGAATGGCACCTTTCTGCATTCGCCATGCCAGGACTTTTTTCGCTCCATCCATGCAGCGATAACCCGAATTCGCAAATACAGAGGAGGGTGATTCAGCTTGAGCTCATACCTCATCTGATTTCACCAGATGTCTAAAAATATTTTCACATTGCACTCGTTGTCGCCCGGTCTGGACATGTCCACTTCTCACTGGGTCTGATTCCTCAACCGGTGGTTGGCGGTACGGAGGAAGAGACAGCAGATGATGGATGAGGAACAATGGGGAGAATGTCGTGATATCGGCAAAATAACGGTTACATAATCAATTCGCTTCCCTTTTATGGTGTTGACTCAAGTGCTGGGGTATGCATGATAAGGGCTATTTTTCTTCGTTCGTACATGACACTCTTACAATACTTGCGATGTAAAATATAATGTGGTGTTCTATTCATAATCAACTACTTCCACCTGTTCACATTGTCTGATCTACAAAAATTGTTGTTGTTGTGAGTTACGAGGCAGTTGAAGTTTGAGTGTCGCAAGTGCCGGGGGATGACTGTATGGAACGAGAGGGCCGAAGGCGACCTGAAATAGACGCCGAAATGGACGCTAGTATCACCGGAGTTGCATGTGAGCGTCAGGGCCTTTCTTCGGTTACCCGCCCTCTCTCTGCACCCCAACCTACCCCCCGACGGCCACCGCGTTCATTGCTCCGATTTCCTGACCCTGCCAGAATCGCTTTACAATCATCCCCACACCCCGCTTGTCGTCTCCATGTCCGTCAGGAAGAGCTCAACTGAGCAGTCCGCTGACTCGGTGCAAAAGCCAGTCGAAGTCTGGAAATTCGAAGATGACGACTCTGAAGCTATTGGGATTGACTTTTTTCCGGACGGAAATCGATTGCTGGTCTGGGGTGGCAAGAGCATGAAGGTGTGGACGATGGAGGAAAAAGTAAGCGAGGTCGCGGTGATGGAGAGCGACACGGCATTCATTGCGGCTGCCGTTTTCCCAGATGGCAAACGAGTACTTGCTGGACACGGGGGTGGAGAATTGAAAGTGTGGGACTGCGAGACAGGCAAGATACTAGAGGTGTGGAAGAGGGATAACGAGGATGTTAATCTCGTGTGTGTCGCCTTCTCGCCAAATGGTGAGCTCGTGGCAAGTGGTGGCATATCAGGACACATCACTCTGAGGGATGCAGACAGTGGTGACGTTGTCAACCACTGGCTACTCCAGTCCCACATGAAATCGAATGGCTCTCTTGTATTTGCAATGTCTTTCTCTCCGGACGGCGGAAGGTTTGCGGTAGCGCTGGCAAGGGGTATCATGGAAGTGTTTGATGTTGGAACCGGAAAGCCTATGCTAGGTCCAATACCGGTTTGCGGTCACAAGGACTGGGTCCATTGTTCGGATGTTCTTTGGTCACGGAGCGGATCCGATCTTCTGTCATCCGCGACGGACGGGACCATCAGAAAATGGGATGTGCTTTCTGGAGAGTCTATCGGAGATCCTTTCGTGGAACTCACAGATGCTATTGATAGCATTGCCATCTCTCCAGACGGTGCAACGTTAGCAAGCATTTCTGGTGATGATACACTTCGTTTTTGGGACGTCGAGTCTGGTCAGCAAATCGGCGAATCACTCCAGCACGACGATAGAATCCGGGCCAATGTTGCCTTCTCGCCAAATGGCGATTACGTCGCCACCGGAGACGTTGAAGGCCAGGTCTACTTATGGCGTCCTCCTGGTTGGGACAAGACTGCCCAGGTCAGCATTGCCGCAGCTACACGTTCATGCACCTTACTAATCATGAATACTCAGCTGTTAGATGTGTGTCATTCGGTCTGTTTTACTGTCCGCATTTGACATGTTGGTCCATTGGTAGTTGCCCGCCGTCCAGCCAGTTCAGACTCATCGATCGCCGGATTACCTTGACATACTTGATGTCAGTTTATGCTTTCCACCTTGTATCGTGTTTTCTCTGATCTGGAGGATAGCTGCCAGCAACATCTCGACTACCTGTCTCTGGCCCTCCGTGGGGAAGTGTTGCAGCCTCTCGTCCCGCATCGAAACTGGCGAGACTGCATGCGTCCTGGAAGTCCATCCGGCAAAGCTTTCGTGGCGATCAGCCAAAGGTAACTCTAATTTATCCGGGCATAGCACACAATGTAAGTGCAGTCCGCAACTTCCGCAACTTCGCGCGGCTCACCCAGAAATCTACCAGCGACATGCAGCAGCCGAAGAAACACCAGCAGTATCTCAACTACCAGCGAACCTGCCAACTACCCCTGGTCACTATGAAACATTTGACATTATTGCTTTTACCCCTCCAACCGATGCTAGAAGCCTTGATGACGATCCAAACGAAGTCACCACTGAGACTACTGGTCGCGCTGCATTTTGCGGACTGTGCTCAAAGCTGCCGTTCCGTCGATCGAAACACCCCAACAGCTCTGGCGCTCGTAGCTCTGGTGTAGAGATGGCTGCACCTTGCTAGACTCCAACATCATAGTACATGATCGCTGTTGGCGCAGACCTATCACTGGGTGCTCTCGCTCTCGGTACTCGCTTTTTTGATCCCTACTTTCTCATGACACACGCGTTTTGCCTTGCATGCTATTATAACCACCGTGAGTGTTTCACCCTTGATGGGGTCGCTTCGCTGTCGTTGTTTGATAACTTACTCGCAGAGTTCTTCTCTTTCCATAATCTCCTGGTTGTCGAATAAGCCCGCCCCCTATATATACTAGTAGCTTGCTGTTGAAAATTTTCTCCTTCGTCACCTAGCACACAGACCGTAAAACTGCACTGTGGTTTCGCCACTACTACATTTGCCTTCTTGCATGTACAATTCACATCGATGTTATGCTCTCAAATCACCTCGATAGCGCCTTCGCAATCCCTTTATGCCACTAGATCATGGAAGGCGCGAATTGTGGACCTGCTCGGGATTGGTCCTGAAATAACATCTAGCCGATGTGAGATCTCAAGTGGCCATTGGCGCTGATGCAGATGCGTGGTTGTCCTATTCTAAATGCACCAAATCTCACAAGCAGATGCAGATCGACAGACATTAGAGTAGAGATGAATTGCGATTCAAGAAATAGACAAATAAATACACCCATTCTATCGATCCCAAATTGTTATCGTTGGTCCTTTTCGAGGTCGACTTTGATCCAAATATTTTGTTCCTTGTAGTAGCTCAACTTGAACTGGGATGGTTTACGCCGAAGAAAGTCCAAGAATTAGGCTGTAAAACAGGACAGAATGAGTGTAGTGCCCAGTGTACCCACGAGCGATCCTTGTGATATCAATCATCGATGTGATACTCACCAGCCCTAACCATACTCTCGGTGACCTCGCCAGCTGGGCTCCTCGTCACTCACTGAATAGCGCGTGAAAAATGCAGTCGGGTGCGAGTCGCGCTGCGTTGCGTGAGGTATGGGAAGCTTTACTTTTCAGAACCGAGAGGTGTGTTTTAAAATATGATCTTGCTCGGACCTTCTTGGACGAGTGGGACTAGGAAACGCTCAAATCCATGGCTCCTAGGCCTCGTCGGTGTTGTCTAGATAATGTAGGAATGACTCCGCTGGCATCTAAGTCGTCTTCTGACAAAGACCGGTTACGTACACAGGACTTTCCGAGATGGCGACGGCCTTGTTATTGGTATGTGGGGGCGAGTTCTCATCACGATGCCTCCCATCGGGTTCAGAAATTAGAGCTTCCTCGATCGTGGTAGTATCAAGGAGACTATGATAAAAGGTCTTTGTCCTATCTTCAGGGGGCAGCAATGATGACTTAACGAGACATCGCCAAAGGACGTTGATGAACAACGATAAGAACCCAGCGGGACACTGCGATGGTGAGGGACCACCGTCAGCACTAGTGGTCGATTCCAGGGGCTGTAGTGGGGCACGGGTAGTATGCTGGGATTCGTGGTCGTCACTTCAGGACTACACTCAATGTATTACTTCGCACCATTTCATTAACTGGGAATTCAAGGCATCCTGCAGGACTGTCACTGGAAGGGGAGCGTTGACGATCCCGTCCTTCGGCACCTGGGTGACAGTGGTGCAGGCCCTTTCCAGGGCATCGTTATTCCACACACGTGAAGGAAACGTACCTAGGTCAAGCACGTCCGAGTCAACGCCGCGGTAAGGTCCTGCGGGATGGAAGGGCATATTAAAGATGTAGTAACAAATGTCGTCTGTCACTTTGACCATTGCACGAAAAGGTTGCGACTTGGTTGGATGGCACAGAGAATTGACAGAGAATGCAAGCATAGTGGTTCATTGCTCCATGGCTCTTTCCGCGAGAATAGTACTGATAACGCAGGCTGGTGGCGGAATGCGTCCGAATGGGATTCAAGTTCAGACCACTATTTTTGGAAGGACAAACGTCGTTCGCGCTTAACTCAACACCACTGGCATCACAGCCAATCCCATAAGCCTAACTGGTGGTTGTGTTGCGGAAGAATGTTGTTCGACTATGCTGAATCTCCAAACAGTAATTTGGTGAGATTTCCTTGACGTGCATACCACTCCTGTCCTGTCTTGATTCTCGACCAGATTTGCTGCATATGTCAGTACGTGGCACTATACCATCCACATGAAGCTCGGATCCACCTCAACACTTTATGGTAGCACTCCGTTTACGAACCCGACGACCACCAGGACATGTATGCACACCTTCTGTTACGAGTGCATGGTGGGAGCAGTCCAACACTCGCCCCAATGGATTGATTGCTCCACTCTCTCAATGGACGTTCTATCCCCACGAATCCCATCGTGAAACACGTCTCTCTTATCCACCATGCTCAGCTCGTGGATGAAATCATTGTGGAATGCCCTCAGGGGAGCGCCGGCTGTCCTCACACATGTCAACACCAGCTGCACGACCCTGGCGACGCACCATGTCAAGGTCCGCGCCCAGACATGCGTGCTCCAGAGGTCCCACAGTCATCGATGCGAATTGAGTCGCCACGGTACTTCCCTTGCAGACACTCTCACTTCGCACTTTTCCGTCTGCCTAGGTGAGACTAAAGCGTGTCGACAGGACCGTTGAGGTGCGAAGGCCGAAGATTTGAAATCGTGCTCTGCGCCGCCACACTGAACCTGCATTTTGCGCCAGCATTGCTGATGGGGTGTCACTTAACATGTACTGCTTTCTGGAAGTAACCTCCATCGGACGACACGTACTGTAAGCCTGCGAGCTCGATACGATCACTGGAGACCAACAATTGACCCATTCCTCACAGGTAGTTAGCTCTTCCACTTTCGCGGGCATTCCGTTATGTTCTACATCACACAATGTATCAGATTGGCCCGTGCTCGCCAGAACGATATTGTGGCGCTTCCAGGACCAAGCCAAAACATTTCCATTTCATCGCTATGGCGCCGTCTGGTCAGTTAATCATATGAATTTTAGTCTCTGGAAAGATGTTCGCCCACCCCTCTGCGATCACAATCGGCTTGGCATGGTTAGTGGCAGTACTAATGAGCGTTTGGCTTGCACAGCGGAAGACTCGGAGCAGGGCCGAAAGGACTTCCGTTGATCGGTATTCTCTTAAGCGTCAACGTGAAGAAACCCCTTGTCATATATATAGAATGAGCGAAGATGTATGGTTCGTGGTTCGCATCATCCTCCTTCAGGTTCGTCTGGTTCACCCCACTCTACGTGACATTGCATATACTCAGGTCCTCGGCCAGAACATTGCGATCATCAATTCCGAGAAAACTGCGAGGGTGCTCAGTTATGGGTGGGTCAACATATCCGCGCACAGGCGAAAGCCGCCACTCTACGGGACGTACTTGTAGGTCCGTGCAGCTCTCTCATTAATATATTCATGTCGAGCATTCGGAATGGTTCGGACTTGATTGCCTCACAGTTGCCATAGATCTGGTGACGAATGGCACATGCATCGCAACTTCTATATAATTCGACCCTCAGAGCCGAGCCTGCGGACCAGCAGCGAGACTTGCGTGCAAGTCCAGCTCGTGACCTCGTCTCCAAGGTGTGTCGAGACGAGGATGGTCCCATGCCGGCGCAACACCTTCATTTGTATGTATTATTCCCTGTTGTTGTCAGCCACGCATGGAGACCGCCTGTTCTTAGATACATGGCCACCGCCGTGTTGGAAGTCACGAGGTCAAGGGAAGGGGGATCCTGTGGTCGCTGCAATCCACGAAGTAGCTAGGATGATATGTAGCAGAACGAGCTAGCATTTATGCAGCTTTCCCGTTTCGTTCGTACTGCCTTCAATTCATACCGAAATCTCGCTAACTCGATTGTGCTAGTTGAGCATTTTCCATCGTGGGTCCCTGGTCTGGGATTCACACTACTGCGGCGCTGTGCAAATAACGCGTTGGGAAAGTGGACGAAGTATTCACGGCCGCTAGGAGCCAGGTGGTGAGTTCTCGTCATCCTGCACGACCGCGCGTGCGACCACTTAGCAAGAATAAGGGACGCCAACACCTTGCAAAACTGTACGGTATCTGGGCTTAAACTGGGGAAGCCGTTTACTCGTCATACTGTTGGGGTTCTGATTCACTTTTGGGTTCTCGCGATTCAAAAGCAGGCGACGAGAATGTAGGCGCCAATGATGTTATCGTGAAACATAGTCTGATTCACTCCACCAGCAGAGGGCATCACAACTACATATTCGGATTTTGGCCTTGGTGCTCCATCCTGAAGTTTAGGAAAACGCACGAGCCGAGATCGACACCGTTGTCAGGTGGGGACGGGTTCCAACTTTCGAAGACGAAGAACGGTTGGCGTATTTGCAAGCAGCGATATGCGAGACAATGAGATGTAACCCGGTGGCTCCGCTAGGTCACGGATTTGTCGTGCGCTCTCACACACGTGCATCATAGGGCCTTCCCCGTGTCACAACCAAAGATGACGTTTATGAAGGATGCTACATCCCGAAAGGTGGGTACCTTATTGCATTTCAGAAAATGACCAATGCCAGCCCACCGACACTGAATCTCGACGACAGGAT
The DNA here is from genome assembly GCA_014904935.1 of Melanogaster broomeanus. Taxonomy (NCBI): domain Eukaryota; kingdom Fungi; phylum Basidiomycota; class Agaricomycetes; order Boletales; family Melanogastraceae; genus Melanogaster; species Melanogaster broomeanus. The sequence continues at coordinate 23,661 of MU123961.1, forward strand.
CAACTGTGATCTTCAACATGTGGTCAGCACCGCAAACACCATTTTAGGACCCATAATTCCTAGCTGTCAGTCGACAGGGCGTAATTTCCCTGATCCACACCTCTTCGATCCTGATCGCTTCATATTATCGGATGGACAACTCTAGTCACAAGCCGAGCAGGTTAGCTAGTTGTTGTTTGGATTCGGCAGGAGGTACGCCTGCTCGCACTCCTTTCCAGGTCCAGTTTTCAGCTAATCTGGAACAGAATTTGTCCTGAGCGCTTTCTCGCTGACAATGCCCGTTTGGGCCGCAGTGGAAATGATACTGTCTACGGTGCGAATCGACAAGGTGACAGATGCCCTCCGAAACAAGATTGAAGTAGAGCCAGTATTCACCCCAGGTATCGCCGGAGTGACTGTCGTCTCGCCTATGAAATTTGAGACTGCCGTTCCATCGTTGACCATGCCTTGAATTCCTCAGCTACCCGGGTCCGTTCACCTGTTCTATCAGAAACAAGTTTGAAAACCAGATATGTTATGGAACACCCTGAGGCCTGGTTCATTCATACATTATGTTTTATCTTGGAAAAGAATGCGAGTACTGTTCGAATGAGCGCGAATGATGATACAATGATTCATCTCAGTCTGAGTCAACCACTGTGAGTCCTGGTGGAACAGAAGCGACCCAGTAGAGAGAATAGATAATGTATTCTGACTTTCATACCGTGACGTGGAACGAGGGCCGAAGGGGAGGGCACCACGGGACCACTGGATGCAACCTGAAATAGACGCGGAAATAGACGCTAGTACCACGCATGGAAAACGTGTTTCACCGGAGTTGCATGTGAGCGTCAGGGCCTTTGTTCGGTTACCTGCCCTCTCTCTGCACCCCAACCTACCCCGACGGCCACCGCGTTCATTGCTCCGATTTCCTGACCCTGCCAGAATCGCTTTGCAATCATCCTCACACCGCACTTGTCGTCTCCATGTCCGTCAGCCAAAGCTCAACTGAGCAGCCCGCTGACTCGGTGCAAAAGCCAGTCGATGTCTGGAGCTTCGACGATGGTAGCTCTGATGTTATTCGGTTTGACTTTTTTCCGGACGGAAATCGGTTGCTGGGCTGGGATGGCAAGAGCATGAAGGTGTGGATGATGGAGGAAAGAGTAAGCGAGGTTATGGTGATGAGCGACTCGGACACAAGATTCAGTGCGGCTGCCGTTTTCCCAGATGGCAAACGAGTACTCACTGGACGTGTGCGTGGAGAGTTGAACGTGTGGGACTGCGAGACAGGCAAGATACTCGAGGTGTGGAAGGATCCCGCCGTGCATGATGATGATGGAGACCCTATTGATGATGCTGTCTTGTGTGTCACCTTCTCGCCAAATGGTGAGCTCGTGGCAAGCGGCGTTCTATCGGGACACGTCACTGTGAGGGACGCATCCAGTGGTGACGTTGTCAACCACTGGCTAGTCCAGTCCCGCATGGAATCGGACAGCTCCAAAACACCTATGGTAATGATGACATCCTTCTCTCCGGAAGGCGGAAGGCTTGCCGTAGCGCTGGGAGAGGGTACCATGGAAGTGTTCGATGTTGGAACCGGAAAGCCTATGCTAGGTCCAATACGGGTTTGCGATCACAAGGACTGGGACATAGACGTCGCGTGTACGGGTGCTGTTTGGTCACGGAGTGGATCACAGCTTTTGTCATCCGCAACGGACGGGACCATCAGAAAATGGGATGCGCTTTCTGGAGAGTCTTTTGGAGATCCTTTCGTGGAACTCACGGATGCTATAAATAGCATTGCCATCTCTCCAGACGGTGCAACATTAGCAAGCGTTTCTGGTGATGACACACTTCGTTTTTGGGACGTGGAGTCTGGTCAGCAAATCGGCAAATCACTCCAAACCGATCAACCGAATGATGTCTTCCCGCCAACTGTTGTCTTCTCGCCAAATGGCGATTATGTCGCCACCAGAGACGACGAAGGCCAGGTCAACTTATGGCGTCCTCCTGGTTGGGACCAGACTCACCAGGTCAGCACCGCTGCAGCCACAAGTTCATGCACCTTACTCATGAAAATATTCAGCTATTAGATGTGTGTCATTCAGTCTATTAAGTTTGCTGCCCGCATTTGACACGTTGATCTATTGGTAGTTGCCCGCCGTAATCCTGCCAGTTCAGACTCATCGATCGCCGGATTACCTCGACATACTTGATGTCAGTTTATGCTTTTTCCACCTTGTGTTGTGCTTGTTCTGACCTGGAGGATAGCTGCCAGCAACATCTCAACCACCTGTCTCTGGCCCTCCCTGGGGAAATGCTGCAGCCTCTCATCCCACATCGAAACTGGCGAGACTGCATGCGTCCTGGGAGTCCATCCGGCAAAGCTTTCGTGGCGACCAGCCGAAAGTAACTCCAATTTATCCGGGCATAGCACACAACGTAAGTGCAGTCCGCAACTTCCGCAACCTCGCGCGTCTCACCCAGCAATCTACCAGCGACATGCAGCAGCCGAAGAAACACCACGACGCTCTCAACTACCGGCAGACATGCCAACTACCCCAGGTCACTATGGGACATATACCATTCTTGGTGCGGCCCCTCCAACCGACACTAGAAGCCCTGATGACGATCCAATCGAACTCACTGCTGAGACTGCTGGTCACGCTGCATTTTGCGGGCTGTGCTCAAAGCTGCCGTTCCGTCGATCGAAACACCCCAACAAATCTGGCGCTCGCAACCATGTTGTAGAGATTCCGAGTACATGACCGCTGTTGGTGCAGACCCATCGCTGGCTGCTCTCGCTCTTCATACTCGCTTTTTTCATCCATACTTTCTCATGACACGCGCCTTTTTGCCTTGTATGCTATTATCTTAGCCACCATGAGCGTGTCGCCCTTGACTGGTCGCTTCGCTGTCGTTGTTTGATGACTTACTCGCAGAGTTATTCTCTTTCCATAGTCTCCTGGTTGTCGAATAAGCCTGCCCCCTATATATACATACTAGTAGCTTGCTGTTGATAATTTTCCCCTTGATCGTCACCTAGCGCACAGACCCTAAAAACTGCGCTCCTAGGTTTCGCCACCACTACATAGCCTTCTTGCATGTACAATTCACATTGACATTATGCTCTGAAATCACTTCCATAGCGCCTTTGTAATCCCTTCATGCTACTAGATCGTGGAACGCGCGAATTGTGGATTGGCCTCCTGAAATAACATCTATGCGTGATATGAATGTCGGGTGGCCATTGGTGCTGGTGCATGGTTATCTTATTCCAGATGGACCAAATCTGACAAGCCGATGCAGATCGACAGACATTAGATGAGAGATGAGCTGCGACTCAAGAAATCGAAATCGACAAATAAGTACACCCATTCTATGCGGTCCCGAATTGTCAAGGTTGATCCCTTTCGAAGTTACATTTCATCCATATGTTTTATTATTTATAGTTTCTCAACTGGGATGGTTTATGCCGGAAGCAAGTCCAAGAATTGGGCGGTAAAGTAGGACAGAATGAGCGTAGTGCCTAGTGTAACCATGAGCAAACCTTATAGTATCAATCATCGGTGTAATGCTCACCGGTCATGCTCTCCGTGATCTCGCAGGTTGGGGTACACGCCACCAGCCGCATCACTGTGGATCACAGCGACTTTGCCACTCACTTGAGGCCGCCCTGCCCCCCGCCTTGATAGCATGTGAAAAGGTAACCAGGTGCGAATGGCGCTGCATTGCGCGAGGTGTGGGAGCTTCAGTTGTTCAGAGCCGAGAGGAGCGTGTTTTAAAAGTGATGCTGTAGTGGAACACGACCACCAAGAAGGGCTTCAAGGTAGCATGCTGGGATTCGTGCTCGTCACCTCGGGACTATATTGATTCGCACCATCGCATTAACTTGGGAATTCAAGGGATCCTGCAGGCTGGAGAACAGTGGTGCAGGCCCCCATTCCAGGGCATGGTTATTCCACACACGTGAAGGAAATGTACTTACGGAAAGGTCAAGGGCGACAACGCTGCGGTATTACGATCCTGCAGGATGGCAGGGATACTATGAAAGATGTCGTAATAACTGTTGATCATCGCACGAAGAGGTTGCGACTCGGTTGGATGCCGCAGAGAATTGAAAAACTAGTCCAATGCTCCATGACTCTCTCTGAAAGAATAGCACTGATACTGGTCGCGGAATGTTGGCGGAGTAGTCGATGTGTTGAAACTGAAGTGCCAATTTGCTAATGGTTCAGACTACCGTATTTGGAAGCGCAAACGTCGTAGCGCTCAACTTGAGACCATCACCAACTTGAATAATCCTCTAAGCCTAACTGGTGGTTGTTCGCGGAAGAATGTTGTTCGACTATGCTGAGCCTCCAAACAGTAATTTGGTGAGATTTCCTCGACATAGCACTTCTGTCCTAGTATCTTGATTCTCGACCAGATTTGTTGCATATTCTTGATGGTAGCGTTCCGTTTACGAACCTGACGACCACCAGAACATGCATGCACACCTTCTGTTACGAGTGTATAGTGGAAGCAGTCCAGCATTCGCCCCAATGTCCGATTGATCGCTCCGCTCTCTCAATGGACGATCTACTACCCCTGCGAATCCCATCGTGAAACACGCCAGTCTTATCCCCCATGCTTCGCAATCTTGCTTATCTTTACCAACACCCATGCTCAGCTCGTGGACGAACTCATTGTGGAGTGCTCTCAGCGGAGCGCCGGCTGTCCTCACACATGTCAATGCCAGCTCCTCGAGTCTCACGTCAAGGATACATGCCAATACGTCACCGTACCATGCCCCGAAGAGGCTGAGATCAGTCTATCCTCAGAAGGGGCCGCGGGAATCACGTAGACGTATGTGTCCATCGTTCGACTCCATGTGATGGATGCGGTGTCCGGTTAAGCATGCCGCGTTAAATGTGAGTTGCTGCAGTCCATCACGTGGCTAAGTGGCCCTGATCAATTTATTGTTGTCAGGATCATAATTTGAATGCTCCTTCGACTTATTGCTCGTCCGAATTCCCACGATCCAGTCGCATGACCACACCACTGCTTGTCCTGAAGTTACGGTTTCTTGTACACATGCCGATAACGGATGTTCCTGGACCGGACCTCGTTGCGAGCTATCAGAACTGCACATCCCATTGTGTTCGTGTGAATCAATAAAGGGCTTCTTCGCCATTAACAGCATGCGGGTGTCAATGCACTGCACGGAGAACACTACCCTCAAGCAAAAGGATGAGGCTTTGGAGGGCATTGTGCATGTCATGCAACGTGAGATACAGTCATTCAAGACTATTCTAGGTCCTTGGTATCGGTCCGGGATGAGTCCAGGCGTTCCTCGCGTTCAAGATGACAGCACCTGCCAAGGCTTCGCTGGACCGTCGACGTCCTGGACGGTCTCCCAGCGTGCACAGGCACTATTCGCCTCCGATTCATTTGACACTATCTTGCCATCCTCCCATACCACCGATGCTGAGCACGACGCCCTCGCTGCATATTTCCCTGTTCCTTCCTCTGATGTCGTATATGGGCCACACCACCATAATCGTATGCACGCACACCGAGCGTCGGTGGGTATGATTGACATGCCTGCCCACCCTGTTCAGCGGTCGTTACCCCTCACCCCGGCCGTTGCCCCTCTGAACCTGAGCACGTCGCTTGAAGGGTCCTTCGTTGGGCTACGGGAGGCGGTAGCAGCTGTGTCTGCATCAGTCGACTCCCTAGCACGTCGCAACGACATCGCGCTCACGAACGAGAGTATGCGAACAAATGAGGAGGTTGGTTCGCTGAAATACGCGGTCCATGGTACTCGTCCCCAGGTGCGATTTGGTCTGGTCGATGCTGTTCCGTGCTGGGCGCTCATAACTTCTTCATCCGTTTGTTCTCTGCCTCTTTTCCGTGGCCATGTGGAACTGTCTCTGTCTCTTCACGCCTGCTTACTTGGAATTTAATTGTTAACTCCCCTGAGCAGCTCCACCGTCTCATGATGGACAGGAACGCCCAAGTCACAGGACGTCTCGGCGGAACGAGTTCTGGACCTGGGAGACCGACAATCGATACATTCCTCGCAGGTGGTTACTTCTCCCACTATAGCATGCATTCCATTACGTTCTACACCACACAATGTATCAGATTGGGTTGTGCTCGCCAGAACAATATTGTGGCGCTTCGAGGACTAAGCCAAAACATTTTCATTTGATCATTATGGCGCCGTCTGGTCAGTTAATCATATCAATTTTACTCTCTGGAAAGATGTCCGCCCACCCTCCTACGATCACAATCGGCTTGGCATGGTTAGTAGCAGTACTAATGAGCGTCTGGCTTGCACAGCGGAAGACTCGGAGCAAGTTTTCCGGGCTGCCCTATCTTCCAGGGCCGAAAGGGCTTCTCTTTATCGTTACCCTCTTAACCATCAACATGAAGGAACCCGTTGTCACGTATATAGACTGGAAGATGTATGGTTCGTTCTTCGGGAAGTTTGTTTCCCTCACTTCACTCTAGGTGACATTGTACATACTCACCAACATATTCGTGCACTGGCGGAAGCCGCCACTCTACGGGATGTGGTCCTTTCAGCTCTTTCATTAAGTAACATATTCATGTCGAGCATTCGGAAAGGATTGGACTTGATCGCCTCACAGTTCTGATAGAACCCGGCGACGACTGGTGCGTGCTTCCAAGTTATATCATTCGACCCTCAGAGCCGAGGCTGCAGATCAGTACTGAGATTTGTGTATAGCACAGCTCGCGACCTTGTCTTCAATTGTGTCGAGATGAGGATGGTGCCATGCTGGCGCAACGCCTTCCTTTGTATGTATTCTTCCCTGTTGTCGCCAGCCACACACTGAGATACATGGCTGGCACCGTCGTGTTGGAAGTCGCCACGAGGTCGAGGGAAGGGAATCTGTCGTCACTGCAATCCACGAAGTAGCCAGGTCGATGATAGCAATAGTCACAGCAGAACGGGCTAGTATTTGTGCAGCGTCCGCGTTCCGTTGGTATTGCCTTCAATGGCAAAGCGAAATCTCACCAACTCGATTTGCTAGTTGAGCATTTTCCATCATGGTTCACTGGTCTAGCCTATGCGATTCACAGCCACTACGCCACTCTGCAGACGACGCGTCGAGAAAGTGTTGGACGACGTATTCACGCCCGCTAGGAGCCGGATAGTGCGTTTTCGTCATCCTGCATGCGACGATTTAGCAAGAATACAGGACTTCAACACCTTGCAAAATTGTATGGTATCCGAGTTTCTGGACACTGAGGAAGCGTCTGAGAAAGCTGCGAAATAGGCACTGGACACCGTCTATCTAGGTAAGGTGTTTACTCGTCATACTGTTGGGATTCCGATTCACTTTTGTCCATTTTGCGATTCAAATGCCGGCGAGGAGACTGTTGGTGCCAATGATGTTCTCGTGAACGATAGTCTGATTCCCTTGACCAACAGAGCTAGTGACCTCGTGACCAACTTGTGTCGAGATGAGGATGCTGCCATGCCGGCGCAATACCTTCATTTGTATGTATTGTTCCCTGTTGTTGTCAGCCACGCATGGAGACCGCCTGTTCTCAGATACATGGCCACCGCCGTGTTGGAAGTCACGAGGTCAAGGGAAGGGGGATCCTGTGGTCGCTGCAATCCACGAAGTAGCTAGGGTGATATGTAGCAGAACGAGCTATCATTTATGCAGCTTTCCCGTTTCGTTCGTATTGCCTTCAATTCATACCGCAATCTCGCTAACTCAATTTTGCTAGTTGAGCATTTTCCATCGTGGGTCACTGGTCTGGGATTCACAACTACTGTGGCGCTGTGCAGATAACGCGTTGGGAAAGTGGACGAAGTATTCACGGCCGCTAGGGGCCGGATGGTAAGTTCTCGTCGTTTTGCACGACCGCGCGTGCGACCACTTAGCAAGAATACAGGACTCCAACACCTTGCGAAACTGTGTGGTATCTGAGCTTAAACTGAGGAAGCCGTTTACTCGTCATACTGTTGGGGTTCTGACTCACTTTTGTGTTCTCGCGATTCAGAAGCAGGCGACGAGAATGTAGGTGCCAATGATGTTATCGTGAAACATAGTCCGATTCACTTGGCCAGCAGACGGCATCAGTACTACATACTCGGATTTTCGCCTTGGTGCTCCATCCTGAAGTTCAGGAAAAGGCACAAGCCGAGATCGACACCGTTGTCAGGTGGAGACGGGTTCCAACTTTCGAAGACAAAGAACGGTTGGCATATTTGCGAGCAGTCATATGCGAGACAATGATATGTAACCCGGTGGCTCCGCTAGGTCACAGCTGTGTCGCGCGCTCTCACTAGTACTGATACACGTGCATCATAGGGCCTTCCCCATGTCACGGCCAAAGATGACGTTTATGAAGGGTGCTACATCCCGAAAGGTGGGTACCTTGTTGCATTTCAGAAAATGTCCAATGCCATCCCACCGATACTGAATCTCGACGACAGGATCAACTGTGATCTTCAACATATGATCAGCCCTGCAAACACCATTTTAGGACCCATAACTCCTAGCTGTCAGTCGACTGGGCGTAATTTCCCTGATCCACACCTTTTCGATCCTGATCGCTTCATATTATCGGATGGACAACTCTGGTCACAAGCCGAGCAGGTTAGCTAGTTGTTGTTTGGATTCGGCTGGAGGTACGCCTGCTCGCACTCCTCTCCAAGTCCAGTTTTCAGCTAATCTGGAACTGAATCGTCCTGAGCGCTTTCTCGCTGACAATGCCCGTTTGGGCACCAGCAGAAATGATACTGTCTACGGTGCCAATCGACAAGGTGACAGATGCCCTCCGAAACGAGATTGAAGTAGAGCCAGTATTTACGCCAGGTGTCGGAGTGTGAGTGTCGTCTCGCCTATGAAATCTGAGACTGCCGTTCCGTCGTTGACCATGCCTTAAATTCATCAGCCACCTGGGTCCGTTCCCCAGTTCTATCACAAACATGTTTGAGAACAATATATATTTTGCAACACGCTGATGCCTGGTTCATACATTATGTTTTATCTTTGAAAAGAATGCGATTACTATTCGAACGAGCGTGAATTATGATACAATGATTCGCCTCAGTCTGAGTCAACCACTGAGTCCTGGTGGAACAGAAGCGACCCAGTAGAGAGAATAGATAATGTCTTCTGACTTTCATACCGTGACGCGGAACGAAGGCCGAAGGGGAGGGCGCCCGAAACCATGGGACCACGAGATGCAACCTGAAATAGACGCCAAAATAGACGCTAGTAGTACCATGCATGGAAAACGTGTTTCACCAGAGTTGCATGTAAGCCTCAGGGCCTTTGTTCGGTTACCTGCCCTCTTTCTGCACCCCAACCTACCCCCCGACGGCCACCGCGTTCATTGCTCCGATTTCCTGACCCTGCCAGAATCGCTTTACAATCATCCTCACACCGCATTTGTCGTCTCCATGTCCGTCAGCCAAAGCTCAACTGAGCAGCCCGCTGACTCGGTGCAAAAGCCAGTCGATGTCTGGAGCTTCGACCATGGTGACTCGGATTTTATTGGGTTTGACTTTTTTCCGGACGGAAATCGGTTGCTGGGCTGGGGTGACAATAGCATGAAGGTGTGGATGATGGAGGAAAGAGTAAGCGAGGTTGTGGTGATGGGAAGCGACACGAGGATCTTTCGGGCTGCCATTTTCCCGGATGGCAAACGAGTACTCAAAGACGGACAACGAGGATCCCGCCGTGCATGATGATTATGGAGACCTATTGATGCTGTCTCGTGTGTCACCTTCTCGCCAAATGGTGAGCTCGTGGCAAGCGGCGTTATATCGGGACACGTCACTGTGAGGGGCGCATCCAGTGGTGACGTTGTCAACCACTGGCTAGTCCAGTCCCGCATGGAATCGGACAGTTCCAAAACACCTATAGTAGTTATGACATCCTTCTCTCCGGAAGGCGGAAGGCTTGCCGTAGCGCTGCGAGGGGGTACCATGGAAGTGTTCGATGTTGGAACCGGAAAGCCTATGCTAGGTCCAATACGGGTTTGCGATCACAAGGACTGGGACACAGACGTCATGTGTACGGGTGCTCTTTGGTCACGGAGTGGATCACAGCTTTTGTCATCCGCAACGGACGGGACTATCAGAAAATGGGATTCGCTTTCTGGAGAGTCTATCGGAGATTCTTTCGTGGAACTCACGGATGCTATTTATAGCATTGCCATCTCTCCAGACGGTGCAACATTAGCAAGCACTTCTGGTGATCACACAATTTGTTTTTGGGATGTGGAGTCTGGTCAGCAAATCTGTCGGAAATTTCTATATGGGGTTGCCATTGCTTATTTAAAAGGACTTGAAAGGTCTCAAGATGCCGGCGGCATTACGACTCGGTTGCAAGGGAACCCGAAATTGGCCCAAGGCAGTTGGCAGGTCCAGGCTAACCGTTCCAAGACAGTCCCAACGTGGTCCCAATGTGGGTGCCAAGACGGCAGCCAAACCCCGAATGTGGGGGTTCCAATGCCTTTCAAGGTGGTTGCAAAGTTGAAATATTCATCCCACATCAGCAAACCAACTGCTGGCCAGTCACCACAGACCCACAGCACCCCCGGGTTGTCCCAACACTAACAATTAATCCTTTGAACCGGAGCAGAACAAATGAATTCAATTGAGATATACAAGATGTGATAACAGTGATATCTAATCAACATTTACATTAAAGCCAATAGTCGCACCTGACAAGTTGCAGTGGGACCGAAAACGTACGGATGGGATTGAAAACGCACGGGGGTACTAGAAACCGGGTGAGGTTAAAAACGCACGGGTGGGATTGAAAATGCACGGGGGACTAAAAACACACGCAGGGGACTATAAACGCACTGGGGGGGACTATAAATGCACGGGGGGGGGGACTATAAACGCACGGGGGGGGACTATAAACGCACCAGGGGGGGACTATAAACGCACCAGGGGGGGACTATAAACGCACAGGGGAGGACTATAAACACATGAGGGAGGACTATAAACGCATGGGGGGACTAAAAACGTACGGGTAGGAGTGAAAATCCACCGGCGGCGCTGACAACGCCGGGTGGGACTAAAAATGCACGGGGGGACTGGCAGCGCAGTAAGATCTAGAGAAGCAATGCATGATGCCCAGAGCGCAGGCGTTGCGCCACAGACCGTTCACTGCTATCGCATGTGCGAGAAGTGCTTGGGCGTAGGTCGTCGCCAGTTTGTTAGCGAACTGTTGGAGCAAGCTGAGCACACTCTCGCTGATGGGATCATCGCGGTAGAGCGGCTGAGGCGCTGGGCAGGGTAAAAGAGATGCAAGCAAGTGATCGATGCGCTTTGTGTAGAGGAAGGTGGAAAGCTGAGGGAAGACTTCCGATGCGGGAATGCACAAGGGAACCACTGGCACCGGGATATATGATCCAGCGGATTCTGGAGGGGCAACATTGGATGTTGGGAGGCTGGGGAGGTTCGCGCAGTGAGAGGCGAGGATGATGTTGTGTATGGGGAAGAGAGTAACACGACGCTTCATAGCGGCAGAGACTTGGCGAGAGTAAACGGCAAGCATGTGTGTTGGCATATCGCTAGATAGGTCGTTGACGACCACTGACAGTTCTTTAGGAAGAACGTTGGAGATGGGTTCAGCTTGGACGCCTGCGAGGACCTGGAGCATTCTGCAGAAAGTTAATCAGTTATGGGCAATCAGATGTGAATATCTGGTAGACATACTCAGGTCCGAGGCACTGAAGACCATCGCGGATGTAGTTGAAATCTGTATCCGCCAATTCAGGTGCTACGGCGGTGATCGTCTCCTTCGAGATCTCGCGGAAGGCGGGACGAGAGAGATATCTCAGGAGGGTACCGTGGACATGGAAATAGCAGAAGTCGAATCCGATATTTCTACATCTCCGGAGGAGCGTCGAAGCTCGATGTTGATCAAGGGCGGCGGGTACTTTGCGAAGCTCTTTTGTTTGGCATGCTCAACAGCATATCGCGGGTGATGGGGAGTACCCGATGCACGGGCACGGCGACGGCGAGAAGCAGCTTGCATACCGTTGCGAACCTTTGGTTTAGCATTTACAAGTCTGGTGGCAGGAGGAGTGTTCTCGGAGTCGGGATTGCGAACGTAAGTAGTGGATTGGAGGACCATGATGGGAGTGATCTGTTGGTAAGGTTTAGCCCTGATGGTCGATGGAGGTGGAGGGTACTCTTAGCTGCTTTGTCGGCGGGGACGAGTGATGAAACTCCATGGCGGGGTACTCTTATAAAGGACGAACAGAAGTAGCAATCGTTACACGAGAGCGTGACTGCCAAAGAAGCAGGCGATGTTCGGATGAGGGACACGGCCGGCCGCGTAACCAAGACCAGTTGGGCTGGGTAACAGCGGCTGCGGCGGGAATCCACGTTGGCGATAGGAAGCGGGTGGTACAACATCCGTTGGCCGACCTTGAACGAAATGTCGAGGTGTACCAGGCATGCCCTGCGGAGGGAAGAAGTTCCACTGCACTGCCGCGTAGTCGGTTGGTAGATCACCGGTCACGGCCAAGGCCAAAAATGAGTGGACGGGGCCGTAAACGAGCGGGTGTGGCCCAAAACGAGGAGGCAGGGCCATAGGCCGAAAACGCATGTTTAGGGCGAGAGCACGAGGGACCAGCAACAACACGCACACTCCAGAGCAAGGAGCTTGCAAGGGCAAGCATCCATTGTCATGTTGGATGTGGAAAGCGCAAGAGTGAGAGCGAGCGAGGAAAATAAAAGTTGAGGTGCCATGGATTTAGAAATCACGTGACACGAAAATAAAAATTTGAACGTTCAAGTCCACACCATTAGGAAACCTATGCTACACTAAGTACACTTCTATTAGTACTAGCCTAGTGCTACTACAGTTGGTTATAGTGTTGTGGCTGACTTGGAATGGCTCGGAAGACTCCGGTGGACCCTTGGAAGGTGATTGTAACGTTCCAGATCACTTGTAAGCGGCCGATCGGCTTGGAACTCAAATGTCTTTATTGGCATCACAGCCCCTCCCTTCCCCCTGATTTGGAATATGCTGCCGACTCGGTTGCAATGGGTCAGAAGACTGTCCGAATTTGGCAGCCTTGCAAGGGGGGTTTAGAGATTTCCGACATCGGCGAATCACTCCAGCACGACCATCGAATCCGGGCCAATGTTGCCTTCTCGCCAAATGGCGATTACGTCGCCACCGGAGATTTTGAAGGCCAGGTCTACTTATGGCGTCCTCCTGGTTGGGACAAGACTCACCAGGTCAGCATTGCCGCAGCTACAAGTTCAGGCACCTTACTCGTGTGTCATTCAGTCTATTACAGCCGTTTGGGTATTTGATGGCAGTGCCAGAGAAATTTCGCCAATTACAGAAACTTGTAGACTTAGTAATAATTAGCATGAATAGCGTTCTAACTTGTTTGACTACTACCATGGTCTATCGAAACATCTCTCGTGATGTCAAACTAGCTGCCATCCGTCTGCATGAACGCGACTTATTGGAGCTTCCTGATATTCTCAATGTCTGCGATCTCTCGCAGCACACTTTCTATCGCATTCTGAAGCTTTGGCGGGAAACTGGTGATGTTGTGAAACCACGGGACAACAACCTTCGAGGAAGGCCTCACATTTTCGATCGAGAAGATATCGACTATTTGATTCAACTCATTCGCCAAAAACCTGACTACTTCCTTGATGAACTCCTGCGACTCCTCCGCACGAACCGATTCATATCAGTCCACTACTCTGTCCTCCATGACAAACTTGAACGCGCTGGAATGAGCCGCAAAAAGTTGAGAAAGATTGCCATTGAAAGAAACGAGGATTTGCGTGCTGATTTCATAGCACGTATGGCCCAGTAAGTAGTAATTCAGCTCATCTCACAGCATAATATACTGATTTTGCTGGAGATATGATCCCATCAATCTCGGCTTCATAGATGAAGTATCTAAGGATGAGCGCACCCTATCCCGCCATTACGGAAGGTCAAAACGAGGCAAACGTGCCGAGAAAAAGCAGGTCTTTGTATGCAGACGACGTACATCAACATCAGCACTTCTAACCCTTGATGGGATCGTTGCAGGAACTGCTGTCGAGGGTTCAATGACCCGTGATATGTTCATGGAGTGGCTCGAGTTTGAAGTGGTAAGTTTCTGATGACGTCTCAATCTCGAACTCTACTGACTTGTTCTCTGTAGTTACCAAAGTGTGAAGCATATCCTGGCTCACTCAGTGTCCTTGTGATGGACAATGCGAAGATCCATCACGGTGATGATATCCTCGAGCTTGTTGACCGTTTTGGTAAGTCAGAATTTTCTTCCAGGCGCTTGTCTAACCTTTGAGTCCCCAGGAGTGCGTATTGAGTATCTACCACCATACTCTCCAGACCTCAATCCGATTGAGGAGGCATTTTCCAAAATCAAGCATTGGCTTCGATGGTACAACGAGTACTATCGGAGAACACACGAAGATGGTATTATTTTTGATATGCTTGAGGTCCTCGAAATTGTTACGGCGGATGACGTGAACGGATACTTTATTCATGCAGGGTATTTCTAGTTCTACTAGTCCATGTTGTGAATCTGTTACATAGCACATGCTGCGGGATACTACAATGTAATAACGAAGCAGAGCAACAAACGAAACAGCACGACCTGTGCCCAAAAGGCATTAGGTGTTTGGAATGAGTTTCGACCATTGCTCAACCGCATCCCGCAAGTCTGCGATCTCCCCATGATTGAACCGCATGTCCTTGAGGTCGCTGATCGACACAAAACGTAAGGAGCGCACTTTCCAGAACGAATTTTCTTGAAGCTTTTTGAGGACACCATCGCCGAGATCGTAGTGCGCACAGAATTCTATAATGGATATCTCGTCACCGGGTGCGCGTGTCGTCAGAAGCAGTACATCGCTAGTCATATTAGTCCCATTCGCATGCTGAGGAAGCCGTGGAGCTGCAAAACCAAGGATGTCGCTACCGAGTGTCAAGTTGATGACCGGCGCAGAGGAATTTTGTGAATTTTTTGACTCGAGATTGTCGAGGCGACGTTGAAGAACTGGGCTTAGCTTCTCCCTGGCAATGTTGCCATGCTGGTTGACGGCATCGAAGAGGCGTTCATTTGGTGGCTTTACCACAGTTGCATACTCCATCCCTTTGAGCTGGTGTATAATGATGTCAGGATGAAACACAGAGAGGTAACAGGTTTTTCATACCATTGCCGCTGCCCAACAAGCGAAATGCTCGTGACTGAGGTGAAGGTGCTCACCCGTAGGGGTGACGTAGCAGTGTGACGATGGACAGGCACTGTCAGGCTTCTGACACGTCCAGGTGTCGTGCAATAGTTGAATATTCTTGCTGACTTTGATGTTGCCGGGAAGTTCTGCAGGATCTTTCTATGAACGAACCATATATGCGGCCATCAGACTCTCAAATATGTGATCGGAATCACATACCTTTTTCTGGGATTTGCCTGGCTTCGAACCACTTGTCCCATTGTCGCCACCGTAGTCGGCTTTGTTTTCCTTCATGGCATCGACTGCGCTTGGGACAGGATTTTGCTGTACAACGATATTGATAGTCGGTGCGTGGGACAACATCTTTTCAACCTGAGAGCTGAGAGTCTTGAAGTCGTCTTCGCATGACAAGGGGAGCCCTGGTTTTGGCAGAACACGTGGGATGTAGAAGGAAATATCGTAGTCCTTGAAATCAATCTTGTCGGGAGACAGCAAGTGACTGATTTTTGCGAGAATTTGCGCTTTGAGAGTGTCCCAGGGTTCGTCGCCATGGAGGAACTCGAATGACGCACTCTTGGACACCCGTTTTGTCACATAATGTAGTGCTTTGTTACCGTAGTATATGGACAACCGAGGTTGACAAATAGCCGTCTCTGACGGGCCAGCCGAGGGTGGGCCGAGCTACAACTTGTATTCGTAGAATATGGATTGGCCGACATAATGTTGAGTTCCATGTGATATGGGTCGGCCCATTAAATTTTTCATGGTGTTTTGAGTCATGGGTGAATACATTAATCTGCATCTGGGAGGATGTGACCCAAAGGTGTTGGATGGGCCGAGGGTTAGGTGAGCCGAAGGTGTTGGGTGGGCCAAGGGAGCAGTGATCCATAGGTGTTGGGTGGGCTGAGGGATCAGTGACCCAAAGGTGTGGTGCAGGATAGGTGATCCGAAGGTGTTGGGTGGGCCAAGTGG
>MU123962.1:0-24253 GCA_014904935.1 Melanogaster broomeanus
TATTCTCCTGCATCCCATCATGGGAGCTGCCTGAAGTCCATACATTATGAAATTTATACGCTACTACCATATACGTTATGAAAAAGTCTACTGTATCTCCACTTCTGGACGTTCGGCATTGGACGGACTGGGGAATCCTTCATGCTTCACTTCCACTTAATGCCACTATTTCCTTGCATTCCCCGGCGCTCGCACAATTCAATGTATATATATTATTCACATATATATTCTTTGCACTCCCCTCTCGGGACAGTGTTTTACCCAAGCCTTACTTGTATCTTTGGGAGCCTTCCAGCCAAACTGTGATGTGGCAATCATTTATGTATCAGAAATGTTATTGAACTCTGATAGGTTCCTGTGGTTTCGCTCTCTGGCTTTTGTGAGTTGGTCTGAAATTATGTAGAGTTTTGGACGGGGCCATCAGTAACTTGAAGTACAGTAGACTGTACTACATATATCTAAACTGTAGCTACAAATTGGTCATTCACGACCTGGGCGGCCCGCCCTACAAGCATCAACAAGCATGCGTCGAGACGCGATGATCACCATGACCATCATGATGTTCACATGCTGACGCTTGACCTGGTGGTTGGTCAATCAATGGTGCGATTGGGTTTTCCGACACCACTGCGGTGACCATCTTCAAACCTGGCTCAGGACACCGCACGCATGCTCGATAAACGGTCTCGCAAACTAATCAGGGCGATTGTGGAGAGTGTAGGGTGAACCAGGGAAGAAATGTGGGAACGATGCTCGGCGTGAATTACACGAATGGCATGCGGTCCTCTCGATGAAGGACGGTACGCATTCGCATTGTCAAAAGACTCAAATTGTGCTATGCAGCCCGTGCCATCAGGCTATTCCTTTTTCCTCCGATGGCTCAAGTTCCAGCCTCTCCAGTTCCATGCAAGTCCCTGACTCCAAAGCTGCGGACAGTTTTTCTCAGAAAGAACTGACCGTCTTCTCGTGAGCCTCATCCGGGCTAACTTCAACACACACTACACTTCCCAGGCGCCCTCTCTCGCTGAATTTTGGCGAGGTTGTTTCAGCGGGTGGGATGGACGTCGATGGCACACTGCTACAAGACGCGGCTGCGCTGGTGCACTACGAGTCGTACAAGCCGTTCGCGGTGAGATTCAACCATGCAAGGAATTCGAGGTCGAGAACCTGTTTGCGCCAGCTTTCCCGCTCTATCTGGAGAGGTCTAGCTCTAGTTCTAACTTCTGGGCAAGATAATTGCAGAGTACATCTACGGCCAGTCGCGTAGCGGTTCAATCTATTAGAAGTTCGTCTGCTGGAACTCAGATATCTGGTCAGCAGGTGGGGTGCCTGGGTAATCTGGGTAGTATATATGCAACACGCCAAAACTTTTTGTCTCAGCTGCCGCGCTCTAACCCTCACCCTCCGCAGACCATGGCACCACAGTTCCTCCTCGACTTCATTCCCAAGAGCGACAGGGCTACAAGCGCTGGTAGTATCATCCCAGCTCTCAGAGCACTCACTTTCATTCAGTGGGCTCAGTTCTGGTCCGGGTAAGTCCTGACCTTGGTTTACGCTTGATTTTCAGTCCTTATCCGTCTCGAACTAGTTGGCTCGCTTGGACTTGTGATGCCCTCGACTTTTTCAGTGTCTCTCTAACTGTTTCGCAACTCGCGTTGCAATTCGGAAAGAAGACGGCATCAATCGTACGATCCCATGCTCTTCGTCCTCATCTCAGCTCATGCCGGTAATCTCCACAGACGACTGCTATCACGCTCACGCTACTATTTAGATCAGTCGGCGCTGTCAGTTACTTCTTTGTACTCGCTGACCCCGCTATTGACACTGCTCCAGATCATATTCGGCATTTTGTCAGACCGTTTCGGTCGCAAATGGCCTCTAGTCTGCAACCTAATACTCTGCTGTGCCTTCTCCCTCGGAACTGGCTTCACCAACACATACTCGCAGTTCCTTGCAGTCCGCTCTCTCTTTGGTATCGCTATGGGCGGCATCTGGGGACTGGCCTCCTCAACCGCCCTTGAAAACCTTCCTGTCGAACTCCGAGGTCTAGCGAGTGGTGTTCTCCAACAAGGCTACGCGGTCGGCTATCTCGTCGCCGCCGTTATAAACCTCACTGTCGTCGCCCACTCTTCTTATACTTGGCGCACCCTCTTCTGGACAGGTGCCGGCATCACCTTCTTCGCTGCCATCGTCCGCGCAGTTATCCCCGAATCCGAGGTGTTCTTGCGCGCCAAGGCTATTGAGAAAGCTAAAGGAACAGACGCCACTCAAAAGACTAAGATTTTCGTGAGAGAGACCAAAGAGATGCTCAAACTTCATTGGAAGTTGTGCATATATGCTGTCTTACTCATGACAGGTGCATTTCACACGTCCTCTTTGTGCGGGAAAGTTTACCTTATGATTGTTCTCTTATCGCAGGATTCAACTTTTTGTCCCATGGTTCACAGGTACGAGGTTTCCAAGCTATGGCGATCTCTGTAGACTTTTCTGACCGAATTGTCGTCGCTTTCTGCTTCTGTAGGATCTGTATCCCACGTACCTTGAACAATCGAAAGGGTTCTCCACGCATGATGCAACTATAGCCACTATAATCGGTACCTGCGTATGTCTTCTCTTCTCTCACCCCTCTTTCCCGTACAACAGTCTTACGGTTCATAGGGCGCCATTGCGTGAGTATTATTTGTGGTGAAACGATGCACTTGGACTAACAGTGGTTTCATAGGGGTAGTAATATTTCTGGCTTCTTGAGCCAGTATATAGGGCGTCGACTCACTATCATGTGCGTATACAGATTTGCTTTCTTCTTCAGGTCGAATTCGTCGCTCATATGGGCTTCGCTCCCCGATAGCATCTTTGTATTACTAATTGGCGGTAAGTCCGACTGACTGTACTCCTTTGCTTCATCTCGGTCGAAAGAGTACTCAATGTTTACTATACTATGCATACTACGATTATCGACAACCACGGCCGCTCACCATGTAGTATTTATACCCCTCTGGATCCTTCCCTACTCCTTCTCCGCCCTCGCAGCGGGTGCATTCTGCGTCCAATTCGGTGTCCAAGGTGCCTGGGGTATCGTACGTATCTACACCACCCTTTTGGATCTTCTTAAAATTTCTCATGCGATGTGCGCGTAGATCCCTATCCAGCTTGCGGAGATGTCGCCTCCCGCGTTCAGAGCGACCTTCCCTGGTGTTTCTTACCAGATCGGAAACGTGCGTGGTACCTCACTCCAGATGACGATTGGCCATGCACTGACCTTGTGTATCTCATTAGATGGTGTCTTCTGCCTCTGCTCAAATCGAAGCGAGTACGTATTAGATATTCTTTCTTCCCGACGTCTATCTCCGGATTGGAAACCCCACACCCCGGGTGTGTCGCTAACGCTAACGCTGTGATCCTTCTGTGTAGCCGCTGCAAGCCATCTCCACACGACTATTATCAAGGACGGCGTGCCGACTAGCGTCGTTGATTATGCGACGGTGCAGGGAATCTTCATTGGTATCATTGTTGCCTATGTACTTCTGATTACGGTTCTTGGGCCCGAGTACGTCCTTTTGTCCTGCTGTTACCCTAGTCGCCGTCCCCTTGTCTTCAACTCCCTTCGGTTCCACCTCTGATCGCACACCGCATCTGGCCGCATCACGCACCGTAGCTTACTCACATCTCACCCTCCAGAAACCATTCCTCCCATTTCGAGAAGCACAAAACAGCCTTCGAAGAAGGTGGCGGAAGAGACGATGCGATCATGGAGGACGAACAGGGTGGCATTGGCTGATGAGATACGAGACGCCTGACGAAAAACGTAGTGTATGATATTGCGTTGGACGTGTGTAAGTGTTTTAAGTTGGGTCCTGTCACGCTGTCATTGAGTAACCTGGGACTTAGACCTTGCGACCCACGTCACGAGCTTTGATTTTATGTTCACGAATTGATCCGCGATTCCATCAATGTTGAGTTTATGGCTGAGGCATGTGATAGCACTCAGTACTCGGTATCGTACACATATTACACCCACAACTTCTCGTTACCCAGACCATAGGTGCAACGCACAATCGTAAAACGAACAACTCGCAATCAGGGTTTCTTTCCCACCGCTACGTTGACCAAAAGACCAGTCAACCCCATACGCAAGAGACTCGTGTTCATCGAATCGCTTCACAATCTCGTAAGCTCCTTCTGCGATTAGGCTTGGTTCATCGCTCGCGTTTCCAAGACCAAAGCGGACAACCTTGAAGCCATCATGCATACACGCGACAAGGAGGTCACCCTGGCGCTCTGCGGATGGATGCCATTTTACCCGCCAGGCTCCACCCCCGACATCTACGTCCAGAAGCGGCTTCAGGGGCTTGCGTGTGTCGAAGAGCCGAACTTTGTTGTCATAACTTTGCCATGTTAGATTTGAGGTCCAGACGACCAGGAGAGCGGTGACATACCTGCCTACAGCAATCAAATGTTCAATGTGCGGATGGCTTTGAATGGTGGTTACCCCCGCGTCGAATCTGTTCGATGATCATGCTCGACTTAGTGAACGGGCAATCATCCGAGGTTCACTGACATACCGTTTGTTAACGAAGGTGGGCTGATCGAAGCCCTGTCGCTCGTCCCATCCTTTCATTTTAAGATCGTCCCCGCCTGAGCTTCAAATGATTGTAGCTTCTGATCAAAAATCAGAAAGAAAAATTATTACCTGAATAAATTACGGAGGTGTTCCAGTAATCCCAGGCAGCGATCCACGGCTCATGGTCATGGGCATGCCAGTTGTCAGAGATAGCGAGCTCGCCCTGGGATGATGGTTTGAGTAGAGTGAGTGACCCATTCGACAGAGACACGATCAGGGAGCCAAGACCACTGCAGTGACATCTAATTAATTTACGTCGTTCTGGGGAGCAAGGCTTGCGCGTACTTCGTTGGATATCGACGGTTGGACCAGTCAAGCGACAGACATAGGACATCGTCTGAAGCGCAGGATATTTTCTGGAGTAGTTCTAGCCTGCGCTAGTTGGGAGATTGCGATTATTGAGCTTTAGGCCACGGCTTTGCCAAGGTACAGCACCTGTTCTGGCTTCCATTCATGGAGGGATATGTTCCCCTCAGGAGTCAGCGATGCCTAATACTGCGGTACATGATGGCGATCTGTGACACCTAATGACATGTGAGACTCTGAAGACCTTATCGACATCGAAGTGGTAATCACCATTTCTGATCGAGAATCGCTGGCAATGAGATCTCTTGGATTTGCGAGCTGACGCCACGCATGAGAGGCCCTCTAGTGGATCACAGAGAATAACTCACAATGGCGTGTTTTCCTCGGAAGATACTTGGAAAACCAGGCATTTACCTCGTCGTACCTGTTTGACTCTTGGTGTATGCTCGTCGCTGCTGTCTTCGTGCACGGTTTCGTTCAACGGCGTAGAAGGGATTGACTCAAGCTTGTACGTCCCGCAGACAAAAATGTCCTGGGCGCCGGTGTGGGGACAAAACTCGACTGAATCGGCAGGCCAGCTGGTGGTGACTACCTGCATTGAACTCAGTGGCGATGCGTGACGTACGGGTCGCCTGTGAGTGTGGGCGGCAGTGAGCCGCTGTGAGCGCTAGTATGTAGTATAATAGTGAGTAGAACTGCTGGTGCCAGTGTGGCTGTGGTATGACGTCGGGCTTTCTGCAACATTCTAGACAAGGCAAGCATGGCCCACACGAATCCTTTGTCTAGGAGAAACATCATCCACTTGCTCGGCTGTCTGCTACTCCCAGATAAAAACCCACTCTCTGCCTGAGTGGCGTACTTCAAACACTTGAAGACGACGACTCCAAAGACGATATCATGAATCTTGACAGGCTTACAGACAAGACTCAGCAGTCAATAGCTGATGCCATCCAACTCGCCAGAGACTACTCAAACGCGCAAGGTGAGTAATATGTATTCTGTCGCCGTCAACTAGTATTGACTTCTTTTCAGTCCACCCTGCGCATCTGGCTTTTGTTCTCCTGAACGAGGGGCAGGCCGATGGAGCCATCCCAGGAGGACTGCAAAGCTCAAGTTCTCATTCCCTTTTCAGCTCTGTCATTCAAAGAGCAGGCGGTGACCCGGTGTGTATCCACGATTCATCTTTGAAGTCATCGCTGTAGTTCTCATACATCTTCTTCAGGCACCTGTAAAACGTGGTTTGCAGAAACTCATCGTCCGACTCCTTCACAATCACCACCCCCGATGATGTCTCCTTCAGTGCTGCCGCCGCCAAAGTTCTACGTGAGGCACAAGAGCAACAGAAAACCATGCACGACTCCTATGTCGCACAAGACCATCTCATACTTGCACTCATCAAGGATTCTTCCATCGCTTCCGTGATAAAAGAAGCTGGTCTTACCGAGGCTGCACTAAGAACTGCAATCCAGCAGGTCCGAGGTAACAGGCGCGTCGAAAGCAGAAGCGCGGAGGCAGGTTTCGATGCTCTCCAGAAATACGCCACCGACCTGACTGCATTGGCCGAAGAGGGAAAACTCGATCCTGTCATTGGAAGAGACGACGAGATACGGAGAGTCATTCGTATCTTATGTAGAAGGTATGGTAGTATTCGTAAATTGACTTCATTTTAATATACACTGACGACGATGACAGGACGAAGAACAATCCTGTTCTCATTGGCGAACCTGGTGTTGGCAAGACCGCCATCGCCGAGGGTCTTGCCCAGCGCATCGTCAACCGTGATGTTCCCGCATCCCTCATTGGACGCCTCTTTTCCCTCGACATGGGAGCTCTCATGGCGGGAGCCAAGTACAAAGGAGAATACGAAGAACGCATCAAAAGCGTCCTCGACGAGGTTGAGAAAGCCTCCAACGACGGCACCCCCGTCATTCTCTTCATAGACGAGCTGCACCTCATTATGGCCGGGCGCGGTTCAGAAGGAGGCGGAATGGACGCCGCCAACCTCTTCAAGCCTCTTTTGGCAAGAGGTAAACTGCGTTGCATCGGTGCTACGACCCTTGCGGAGTACAGGAAGTACATCGAGTCAGATGGGGCCCTTGAACGAAGGTTCGCGCAGGTGATTGTTAATGAACCCAGTGTCGCGGAGACTATCAACATTTTGCGAGGTATACGGGAGAAGTATGAGGTGCACCACGGAGTTCGGATACTCGATGCCGCGCTAATATCCGCGGCGACCTTAGCGCATCGTTACCTGACGTCTAGGCGACTTCCCGATTCTGCTATCGACCTAGTTGACGAGGCTTGCGCTAGGTAAGCTTCTTGATTCATGGTTCTTTATGCCGTGTTTAGCTGAATTTTTATTTACCAGCGCCCGAGTGACTCGCGAGACGGCCCCAGAAGCCATCGACAAACTTCAACGTCGCAGGCTTGAACTAGAGGTGGAGATTCATGCCCTTGAGCGGGAGAAGGATGAAGCAAGCAAGGAGCGCCTCGCTGTTGCTCGCAAGGCGATGGCAAACATCGATGACGAGTTACAGCCGCTGAAAGCCGCATTCGAAGCTGAGAAGAGACGGGGCGACGAGATTAACAGTATTCGCAAGAAGATTGATGAGCTTAAAGCCAAGGCTGACGACGCCGAACGAAGGTAAGGTTCCAGCACTGGACTTTACAGTTCGACAAGCGATTTGGTGCTAATTCTTCCTTCAGATACGATCTTCAGACTGCTTCCGATCTTCGTTACTATGCTCTCCCCGAGTTGCAAAGTCGACTCGAGCAATTTCAGGCCAGGAAAGCGGAAGAAGAGGCCAGAGGCAATACAGGCGCTGACACCGTTACTCCCGAACACATCGCCGAAATTGTGGCACGTTGGACGTCTATCCCCGTCACGAGGCTCATGTCGACCGAAAAGGAGAAGTTGCTGCGGTTGGAACGCATCCTCGCGGATTCCGTTGTTGGTCAGCCCGAGGCTGTGAAGGCTGTCGCAAATGCAATTAGGTTATCGCGAAGCGGGTTAGCAAACGCCGACCGACCAATCGCTAGTTTCCTGATGGCTGGCCCATCCGGCACGGGTAAAACGTTGTTGAGTAAGACGGTAAGCTGGTACGTGTGCTAGAAATACAAGTTAACTGACAAGTCCTTATTAGCTCGCAACCGTGCTCTTCGACTCTCCAAATGCCATGATCCGGATCGATGCGTCCGAATATTCCGAGAAGCACTCCATCGCTCGCCTCATAGGTGCCCCTCCGGGCTATGTTGGATATGACGCTGGCGGCCAACTCACAGAATATGTTCGTCGGAAACCCTATTGCATCGTTCTTATCGACGAGATAGAGAAAGCGTCCCGAGAATTCGTCACCCTGTTCTTACAGGTTCTCGACGACGGACGTCTCACGGATGGCCAGGGTCGTGTGGTCGATTTCCGCAATACTGTGATCATCATGACTTCAAACCTTGGCGCTGTCTACCTGAACGAGATGGGCAATGGTCGCATCAATCAGGAGACCAAACAATTGGTCATGAACGCCATTCAAGCGCATTTCCCACCCGAGTTCATTAACCGAATTGACGAGATCATTATCTTCGTAAGTTTACTCATTGTTGTCTGGTCTTGGTTTCTCCAACTAACAGCTTTTCTATAGCGCGCGCTGTCAAGGAACCACATGCTCAAAATCGTCGATATTCGGCTCAAGGAGGTTCAAGAGCGACTCGCGGACCGCAAGATTACTCTTGATGTCGATGCCCATGCAAAACATCACCTCACGTCTATTGGCTACTCGCCTGCGTATGGCGCTCGTCCGCTAAATCGTGCTATCCAGAGCGAACTCCTAAACCCGTTGTCCATCATGTTACTCTCTGATCGTGTGCGCGACGGAGAGACGGTCAAAGTGAGGTTTGACGGTCCGCGCAATAAGTTGGTCATCATACCAAACCACAGAGGACAGGAAGAGGTGGACAGAATGAATGTCGACTGGGACGAGGACGACATTGACATTGAAGAGATGGATTAAACGATGTGCGGTACACAATCAAGAGCATGGACTAACCCACTGTATAACATACAAGCCCGTATTCTCTGTATAGTAGTTCTCAACAATAAGTAGTACATACTTTTCAAATCGGAGGTTGATGTTTTCTCTCGAACTCAGTGTAGACAGGGGAATTCCACATTTAGTCATACCTTCACACGGCATCCGAAAGATCGTCGTCTTCCACAAGTTCACCATCGGCCCCGACAGCGTCCGCAACAATGCTCAACCGTCGACTCCTTTCAAGAATCCCTCAGCTCAAAAGACTGAGCAGGGCATCCTCCTCTACTGCAAAGACGCCCCCTCCATCAACCCCCGTTCCAGCTCCGCAGTCGAGCGTCGCGGCCCAGTCGCCCAACTACCCGACGACATGGTCGACGAGCCAGAAACCCCGTCCTGCCGCCTTCTCGGGCGCGCGCTTCGAGCAGACCGTTCTCGAGCTCCAGCCCCAGCCGCTCAGTGCCATGGAGCTCATTGCCAACGAGCCCATCAGAGTCGTCCATGGCCGAAAGGCGGTCTGTGATGGTGGTGAGTGGTTGCACCCCCCGCCCCCCGCGTTGCTCTATGTTATCCTGATACGCCACTCGGCTCTGCTAGGAGGAGGCCCCCTTGGTCACCCCAAGATCTTCATCAACCTGGTGCGCAACTGGTTCCTCCTTCCCCGGGTGACTTGTGACTCTGTTGTTTGCTGACCCTTTCATTAAAAGGATCATCCTGGTCCTCGGCCGTGCGGGTATGTCCCTGCCTGGGTTCCGCTCTTTTCGTGTAACTTCCGTTCACATATTGTTTTCTTTACTTGCCTCATTTCAGTTACTGGTAAGCTCTACTTCGAAGTTTGCAACTAGTCACCCTCACGCCGATGCTACAGTGGTCTTCGCTTCGAACAGGCCCCACATCACGGACATGAACACTAAGGGATGGAACGTTGCGAGCAGGCAACGAGTTTTAGATAGAGATGCCGATCAATATATCATTCCATTTCTTATACCTTGAGGGCGATCCTTCCTGAACATGATGAGTGTTTCCAATGCTTTGGTGCAGATGTGAGGGTAAAAGTACAACTCGACAGTCTACGATGCCTGGCCAGACTAAGTATACTACTAGAATGTTGGTAAGTATGGTAAGTAGGGTGAGCTAGGGGGGAGGAAATAATGCTATGAGTCACATGAAAAAAAGAGTAGAAGAGTTTATGCCGGAACATGCTCGTTGTAGACCTTCCCGGCTCGCCATCAAGTGCGAGGCTAGGGGGGAGTTCGGAGAGGATGTAGTAGAGGTGCACGCACGAAGACTGTAGTAATGAATGTGACTACACCGATAAAAATGAACGTTCCTAGCCTAATCGAACACGAGGAGAGAATAAATAAGCCAAAAGGAGTGGGGAACCGAAGATGTCATTCATCTTCTGGCGAATGGAAGGACATGGGTGACAGCGGAGGATACTCCCCTTCTGCAACAGCCTCAAGGTACGAAAATGGTGGTAGAGGATGCGGGGACGAGAGATGCTCGCTTGGTGACGTTGGTAGTGGGGTCTAAACGGATGTCAATCGCCAGCTGGAGGATACCATAGATGAGTATCCTGACATACCACTTTGAATATTGGATTTATGGCGGCATGAGGGTCAATTCCCTCAATTGGCGGGTGACCATACAGCTGACCATTACATTCGTACGAGTTGTGGGAGGAAGACGGATATTGGATGCGAGGAGGAACTACTACGTAAGAAGGATGTTGAGGGCTGGCAGAGTCATGGGAGTTGTGAGAGTGCATCCATGAGTTGGGCGAAGGGGACAGCGATAGAAGGTTGATCGGTGGTGGCGAAGAAGTGCCCGATACCGATGACGTGGTATCAACAGAAGCACGGATACTGAATTCATTAAACTGATGATCCAGGGATATCGAATTCGATGATCGTGCCGAGGTGGGGAAGTCATCAAACGATGTTGTACCCGTCCGCAATGAGGATGCAGATGTCATGCGGTTGATACCGTACAGCGTTGGTCGCCGAACACGTGTAGGTCCTGGGTCACTATCCACAGTTGCAAATGAAATGGCTGACGTCCGGCCTGTGCTGTGGATATCTGACGATGACATGGAGTGGTCGTCATCGAAGTCTCTCCGTCGAACCTTGGTCAAGCGCTCGTCTCTAGGTAACCAACGATCACTGGATGCCAAACTCCCATCTGGTGGTTTGAGATATCGTCCAGAAGCCGCGTTCAATGTAGGCGAAGAGACCATCGAACTGCTTTGATTTTGCCGTATTGGCCCGGAGGCAGAAAGTTTCCCCTTGTCTAGATCGTCGTAATTTGGACGTGAATTGACGCTGATCAAACTGCCCGAATGTGACCATTTCCACTCTAGCTCGTTCCTTCCAGTAGTTTGCATGAGCATCTGGTTGCGCTTCTGCATGACAGCACGAGCTTGTTCTCTGTGTGCTCGCTCTGCCATCGCACGACGTTGCTTGTCCGCCTCGAGTTGTAATCGCTGAGCCTCCTTCCTGATAGCCTTTGCATCCCTCCGAGCATTGGCTGGTGAGACATCGCTCACTGACGGGCTATCAGAGTTCGTCGATTGCGTGCGTTTGAGCGAAGGCGTCGAACTTGACCCTGGCACCTCGTCAACGGGCGGCAACGACTGTTGGTGGACCTTCTCTCCGTGGCCAAACACGCCGAGACTCCACTTGGAATTCTTCTTCCCAAACCCGAAAGACCCCAGCCTGCCAAGTTTGCTGATTGGAGCTGGACTCGTGTCTTGTGCAGGGACCAAGCCAGGCATCGGCTCGGGGCGCGGTGGTATCGAGGTTTGAACATCCATTGCATGGGTGTCCTCTGGAACCTCGGCCAGCGGAGAAGACAACTCCATCTGGTCCGAGTCCGTCCGCGCATGATTTGAAGGCCAAATAGAAGACGCAGCGCCCTGCGTACGTACTTCCTCGATGATGTCCGACGAAGATGCAGGACGCGCATATATATGCAGGTCGTTAGAGTATTCTGCAGTTTTGTGCGAGGCAGGTGTGTGTGTGGTTGAGGTGATGATCGAAGGTAGGAATGTAGTACGGTGGGAGGATGCAGCGTCTGGGACATGAGATGGGTGGAGGATTGAGGGTGGCGTAATGGTGATTTCGGAAGGGAGTTGTGGGAATGCGAGGGTGGCACACTGCGGGGAGATACAGAGGGTGTGAGATATGGTGCGCGATTAGTATGCGACTTGGACGGGGTTGCGGGTAAGGTTTGCACATGCAAAGCAGGTGGCATGGGAGGCACGTTATGTGGTAATGCCTCGATGAGGTATGGGTGCTCCAAGCATTGACGGCTGGTGAGGCGTGCATCTGGATCATACTTGAGCAAGTCTGATATGCACTCGATGAGCTTCCGAGGAACACTACGGTCGAAATAAGAGGGGAAGTCTTTCGGCTGACACTGAGAAGTGGACATGAGTACATTGCCGAGCACAAATGCAAAGAATGTGAAAGACCTTGGGAAAGGTGAAGTTGAACTGCCGCGCCATCTTGAGACCTTTGATCCATTTCCCGCCTCCAAGCGATCGCCCCCTAGGATCGCTGCCATAGTCAGCTGGATCGCCGAGCACCTCGCAAATCCTATGTATTTGATCAATTTGGTCTGAACCTGGAAACAACGGTCGTAGGTTGACTAATTCAGCCATGATAGTGCCCAGGGCCCACATATCAACGGGATTAGAGTAATCTCTGCTGAGTAGCAGCACCTCAGGTGCTCGATACCATCTTGTAGACACGTACTCCGTGTAAGGCGGAGCACTGGCGGTCTCTCTCGCGAGACCAAAATCAGCCAATTTAATGATGGCTACTACGTCCTTTTCTATGAGCGCGTTTCGGGGCGGCTATTGGAGACAAGGAGCGGTACTCGAAGAGACCTGTGGTGGTGACCAATACGTTTTCCGGCTTCATATCTCTGTGAAAATATCCGGAAGCATGAATATGGTGGAGGCCCGAGACGATTTGTTTGAAAATAGAAGCAACGAGGCCACCTGCGAGTGCACGGCCTTTTCGAGCTTTGATGAGATGATAGAGGTTACCTTCCATGCTCTCGAAAACGAAATATAGTTCCTTGGTATCAGGCAGGAGAAAGAAATCGTAGAGCTGGTATGATGCATGGATGAAATGGTATTGCGCGGAGCGACTGACAGGGTGCAAAAAATGAGATGAGCTGTGAGGTAAGGATGAACGGTGAAATCCGACCTCTAGCTCTTTGAGCCTCTTGCACTCGTCCCAGCCGCCCTCCCACTTCTTTTTCATCCTCTTGACGGCGACCAAGCGTTTTCCAGCCCACTCTGGGCGCGCTCCGCCACCACACTGCATGGGAGAGAGAGGTGTATTGGGGGGTAACGTCCCATGCCAATCACACAACAAGACCGTGCCAAATGAACCGTCCCCCAGGGTTTTGATTGGAGTGTATGAGCGGTGTGAGCCTGAAGGAAGGATGACGGGAGGTGTTAAGATGCGTCAAAAGGGAAATGGTAGGGGGGACGTACTTGAGCGGGCATCACCAACGACAAGTTTTCCGTTCTGGATTGAAACTGAGGGAATACCGACGACGTTAATAGTCTCTTTCGGGAGCTGCGAGGGTTGCGACTTCGACTGGGCTGTTGCTGCTGCTGCTGCTGCTGGTGGTGGATGGGAATGGGAGTGTTGAACACCATTTGTGGTGTGGTTTGAGTAACCGTCTGGGATGTTGATGTTTTCTGGGGCGAAGTTGTTGGCGTTGCTCTCGTTGGCATGATTCGAGGATGTGAACATGATACGTA
Source organism: Melanogaster broomeanus (assembly GCA_014904935.1). Taxonomy (NCBI): domain Eukaryota; kingdom Fungi; phylum Basidiomycota; class Agaricomycetes; order Boletales; family Melanogastraceae; genus Melanogaster; species Melanogaster broomeanus. The sequence goes on from MU123962.1 coordinate 13,733, forward strand.
GAGCATTGCCTTGTGATGAGATGGAGATGCAAGAAGGAGCTAACGAGAGGCCGGGAAGTGGGAGAGCGGCGGAGATCCGAGACTACGAAGACATACGACAAAGTGAAATAAAGTTAGCAAAGGGGAGGGGGCAGAATCCGGTGTGGTAGGGTAGTATTGGAGGGAGGAAGGAATACAGCAACTGGACAAGACAGCTGGGTGGAGGAAAAGAACCGTTGGAAAGTTGACAGTATCTCTATACGGGGACTAGTTCACTGTACTACTATGTAGCAGTACGTATGTATGCTGGCGAGGTCTGTGCTAACCAGCCGAGCTAATCAAATATAATAATAATTTCCTCGAACACAAAATTTACTGTAAATACATTTTCGGCTCCACCTGTTAAACGGATCACCCCCATCGAGTTGCCAACAGTAGCCAAATTATTAGTCGATCAAGCTCACTGAAGTGGTTGCATTGAGTTTCTGAGACAACCTACAATGTCCATCAAACAGCTACTGTACCCACGACACCGGAACTGTCATTCAAGATGTCAGCGCCGGACGCTGTCTAATGGTACAGTTCTGCGTTACACATTTCATCAGTGTAGTGCCAGTACCAGCGTTTTTTTCGTTCTCTCGGCATTCGGTACCGTCGTCTCTTTGAAACTGCAGCCTTAGCAACTCTTAGTAGCATCGCGTCTGACCGGTCTAGACCAGCCTATTCGATTCGCGATGCATTGTGCAAACTTTGTCGTTTTCACGTTCTCGGTATCGATCGTGTAAGATGGTGGTGTCAGACGGCAACGACGGCTGACAGTCCAAAAAATTTGTCACAACGGCTCTCATCATGTGCTTCTCAGTTCTCCCATCCATGTGTATGCACGCGTTCCCGAAGCTACCGGTATCCCATCTGGTCTGTTCAACCTAGCTCGCCACCTTTTCTATTCCCATACACAAATGTTGGTTGCCTCGTTCTACCTTCATGGTAACTCATTACCGACCGAATAATTAGGCGACGAGGTTCTCCAGTCCCCAGTCTCCAGGCTCTGGCCTTACTTATCCCACACCCCTCTACTCCCATGCGGGTAGTCCTTACGGGATCCGAAGCTTCTAACGTGATAAAATGTAGCAACCCACAGTCCTCTCGGCATCCCACCATCACAACGATCAATTTGACAGCTGTTATCGATTTATCCTCGGATTGCTCCGATCCGGCCCCAGCCCTGCGTTCATCAAACTCATTCTCTGTTGTACTACCCTTGAATGAATCTCCGACTCTCACTTAGATCGCCTTCAGATACTTCTATTGGATAGGGCGTAACGTACAGCCTCAACGATTACTTTAGTCGGGTTTGGAAACCTGCCGCCTAGTAGGGAACCTCGTGGAAGAGCTTCGACACACTTTCTCCGTAATGGCTTCGCCTAATCACCTCTCCAAGAACAGGTCCTATATCAATAACCTCGATCTTCTTGCATCTGGCTTGATTTTCCTGTTGCGGCAACGTATTCGTTAAGATTAGCTTCTCCAATGCGCTGTCTTCAACACATTGAAGCGCATTGCCGCTCAGTATCCCATGCGTCACAATGGCGTAAACTTTGGCTGCGCCTCCCTCGGCGAGATGGCGCGCTGCTAAACACAACGTTCCACAGGTGTCGGCCATATCGTCCACCAGAATGGCCACTTTGTCTTTGACCTGTCCAACGAGAATCATTCGAGAAACGGAATTCGCCTTTTTGCGCTCTTTGTGGAAAAGAGCAAAATCGACGCCCAATCGATCAGCAATCGATGTCGCCCTGACACGGCGATGTGAGTACGACATAATCTTGTATACGGATGATACCGACCAACCTCTTGGCTCCGCCAGCATCGGGAGAAACAATCACAGTATTTTGCAAATCGAAATGCGTGCGAATATAAAGGATCGACGAAGGCTCTGCGAAAAGCTGCCCGAGCTCACATGTCAGGCCTGGACACTCCACATTTTTAGACTACAAGGACTTACACTGCACACGACCAAAAAGGGGAAAACATGAGTGATCTAGAATACACTCTGAGATCAGACGCCGGACTTACTTATCCACCGGGACGTCGAAAAACCCTTGGATTTGTGAGGCATGAAGGTCCATAGTCTGAACCGCCAGAATGTGAGACCAGCGTGTCATCGAATTTCATTGGGTGATGGAAGGGGAGAGGGAAAGGGAAAGGAAGGCAGCAGGTCGCAAGAGCCATGCAAGCCGTTTCTCCCTATAGCGACAGAACCAGTAGAGGTGCAAACTCACGATAATATGATCGCAGCCTGACTTCTGTATCATGTTTGCAACAAGCTTTGCAGTAATGGGGCGCGGCTCTTGTCTTTCTTGTCTTGCCGGGAATACGGAAACAAAGGCAGGACAGCGGTTATCCGCTTCGCGCTCGCTATCTTGCAGGCGTGTATCATAATGCAGAGCTCCATGAGCGCTGTGTTGACCGCCCCGCAGCCAGTGTTGATGATGTACACATCGTTCTCGCGGACGCTCTCAGCAATGCGGACATGAGTCTCGCCAATGCCGCTCTTGGTCACTTCAGCTTTGGAAAGAGATAGACCAAGGCTAGACAGCAACGAAGATACGTGAACGGCGCACACGCAAGTTCATTCATGTTTACCGTCGAGCAATGATCTCAGCCAACTCTGGATGGCTAGTGCCTGTAATGATATCAGTCAGGACGTCTGACCTACCAGAAGAGGCTGACCTACCAGTAAAAATTTTGACTCCACTTCCGTTCAACATCTTTTTAACTTACAGAATGAGAGAAATGAGAAAGATCCATGGACTCGATGAAAGGGAAAGAAAAAAGATTACACCTGTGTCAGGCTGGACCACACACGTGGCAAAAAAAACCAGTATGAACTTGTCACGTCGTGATTGTGTAACGCAGATTTCAGTGGCTGTACGCAGAGTCCGTGTTAATATACAGTAATCCATCGTTACTTGAGACACAACTACTCCATGATACAAAATTCAGATTTCGCCACAACAACACACCGAAATGCCATTATTATTTTTGCTTGCATATGTAGGATCATACTGTGTATAGAATCTATAATTTTGAATGAATATTGTTGAGCTGAAGCAGAGTAAAGCTGCTGTCTCATGTGTGGAAGGCCAAATCACTGGCCACTCAAAATTTGAAGTACAAAAAGACCAAAGGACATGATAGTAGTGTTTAAAAGTCCAGTCCTTGGTAGGCAACTGCATGGGTATACCCCAGGGTATTGGAGGTCATACCCCTACCCATACCCAGCAAATACCTGCATGGGGTATGGGTATATGCCATGGGTCTGGAAAAGTGAACCCAGGGTACAACCCACGGTGGGTACCCATGGGTATCCTCATATACACTACTATGAATACAGAACAAGTACTATGCTACAATAACAAATATTAGTCACTGAACTACCTGCCATCATTAACATAAATATTGTAGTGCTTACCAGGAATGTTATATCATGATATCCATTGGTACTCATGGTATTATACCCACATGAGTATGCAATACCCATGCAGTTGCCTACTTACTGTTCATCTTTTAGATGATCTGACTGTAAGTTGCCAGTCTGTGTCAAAACTGTGTGTTGTTGATGTGACAGACTTTGTGTTCTGCAGTCATTCTTTTATCTGACCCATCCCTTGACATCATCCACTCCACTGTCTGTTCATCTATGCATTTGCCTACCAGTGACTAAATGGGAAGCCATGATCAGCTGTTTCCTCTACATATCCTAGTACACACTCTGTCTCCTCAGGTGTGAGCCATGCTTTGGCAGCATTCATATCTGCCAATGACCATCCTCCAGCTGCAAGACATGAAAGTGTTGCATGGGATAGCTTGATAGGTTTTCCCTTAGCATGAAGATATATTTGCTCGAAGTCTTTGTAGATAATGCATGAGCTATGGTGTGGTACACTGGAGGGTTTTTATAGTTGCACTTGGTAAGCCGAGACAGCCTGACACATGAGATCATCATGGTCTTTTTGGAACTCATGTCTCTTTGCTGTTGCTGACTTTGCTTGTCCAGGCATAGAGAGAGGCTTTGCAAACACTGGGACGACATTTACTTTCAGCTTTGGAGGATTTCAGATCTTGGAGCAGGGTCTCATCCCTGGCTATGCTCTGGGGATTTGTTACTGGGACTGCTCACATTGTTCAAGTCAATAAAGTGTGCTTCTGCATAGTGTTTAAAAGTCCAGTTCAGTTCGGTCTTGTTGCCATTTTTGGCAGGACCAGACTGAAACTGGTCTGAAAAAACCAGACCAAAACTGTTCACAACCAGTCTCTGTGGCAGTGTGGCCACAACTGAACCGGTTCAAACCAGTCTTTGATGCTTTCTTTGGTAATCACTCTTGCTTTTTAATATTTTCTTAATCATGTCTTAACTAATCACACCTCACATCTGCACCACCACACGCCATCAACAAACCATGGCAAGAAACATTCAAACACAACATGGTGATGTCTCGCCATGGCCTAACGTTGCACACAGGGTCACCCAGTGAGTAGTACTCACCTTTTTTACTGTTGTGGCTTAATAATAACACCACACACACACAGTCACCAAACCCACACTATCCCCAACCATTGCTCACAACAAACCACAAAAACACACAACAATCAAAAAATGAATGCCTCACCCATAGCCTCAACATCCAACCCAAGGCCCAAATGTTGCACATAGGACTAGGTGAGTGCAAAAAATTACATATCTAACTGACAACATCCACACACAGACATCAACTCCATGCTATGTCATGCACAGCCACAACAACAACAATCGCCAAATGCCATGGCCCGACATCAATGATACTACATGCCCAGTGTGCTCATGTGCCCAATGGTGCGCCACACCTTGTGCAGCCACAATGATAGCCCAACATAGTCAGTGCAACAATGGCAATGATTGCCAACATTTTTTGGTCACTAATAGTTATGGTTACATGCAGCAACAAATCGCTGACAATGGCCCAGCTCAACATGCATGGCCACAATATCAATGATAGCCACATGCCCACCAATGTGCCCATGTGCAATGATGATGATGAATCACTGAATGACATGGCTACATTGTGTATGGGGTGCAAACATTGGATGTGGGGCTCATCCAGCACGATAAGTATATTTTTTTAAACAATTTTCATTAACTAAAGACTATGCTCAGCTAATCCAGGCTTTCGAATGCATCATGGACCACTGATGACGCAACACAGCCATGATTCTGATGATGTAATGCAGTCCCAATTGAGCCCCAATGATGTAGCACGTCCACACAGCCAACCACGCAGCCCCACTTACACCACAGGGCCACTAATGACACAACACAGCCATGATTCCAACAATGCAATGCAGCCCTGATGACACTGCACATCCACACTGTAGAGAACTAATATTCTCTATGGCTGTAAACAGCCCTCAACAACTCTTAGTCAAGTCCCTGCAGATACCCTATCATCCCTGTCACATCCCCATTGTTTCCCTCCTTCATGCACTCATCCTATGCCATACCCAAGTCCTAGGAACATTGGACCCTGTGTTGGATCTATTGGGTTGTCCATCATCATCTCAGGAATCATCATCCATGTCCTTTCTGACCTGCTGGTAAGTCCCTGGGTTATTCTTGCAAAGAGAAGTATAGTTTACCTTGTACTTGGTCCACCAGGAGTGGATCCTATGTTGTTTTGTCTATTTTTACTTGACAGTTTTCTATTTTTACACAAGTCCTGGGTATGCCCAGACTATAAAGCATTATCCTTACCATTTTTGAATATTACCTTTCATTTCCTGCATAAGTGTCACAAGTAAAAGCAAATCCTAGTCAAGTCTAAAGTCTTCCTGAGTCGAGCTCACGAGTCCTATGCATTTCTGAGTATAAAGCCTATCGTTCCCACCGCTTCACATCCCAGATATCAGCCCAACAGTCTGGGGAACCTTTCCCTTCTTCTTATGCCCAAGCCTACTCCTTCTACAAGTCTTCTTGCTCCCAGAACCCCTTTAGGGACGATCATATCATACCCTTCTTAACAAACCCGGTGCTTACCTAGGGGATTTCATATCTCACAGGAAGTATCAAATCAAAAATGCAGCCAACCATGCACCCCCACCTACACCACAACACCACAACAACACAGCCATGAGCCATTGACAATGCAATACACCCACATGTTTGGCACAGTCGGGACATGATTATTAATTACAATTGTATATTATGTATCAAATGCTATGTAGTAATAAAATTTTACCAATTCTTCCAAGCAATGGGTCCTCATGAAGACTGGAAAGACTGGTCTCAACCAGTCTTCAGCCAGTTGTGAGCCAATGAAAAACATGAGCAACCAAGACCGAAACTGAGAGGGACCGGTTGCAAGGGTAAGGGTCTGCCCTTCTGATACCCATACCCATACCCATACCCATACCCCCAGGCTGGGTATATAGCATGGGTATGCATGGTATAATACTGTGGTATGTATGGGTATAAATGGCTGTGTCTCCAACTCACACAACACATCATGTCCACCACAAACCTTAAAAATTGACACATTTATACACATTCAGATGATATACTAGCTAGATACTCTACAATATTTATGTTAATGATGGCAGGTAGCTCAGTGACTAATATTTGTTATTGTAGCATAGTATTTGTTCTGTATTCATAGTGGTATATGTAGGAATTTGAGTCACTCATAGTCGTCACTTGGCAGTTCCCGAGTGGCTGAACTCTATTTACAGGTAGATTCATCATGTAGTAGTCACGTAAATTACCTTACTTGTTTGCTGCGATAACTACTTGATGTCTCGTAACCTCACTCGTTTAGATCTCTGGAGTCTGACTTTCAACACAAACAAGTCATACCCCTGCTGTTGGGGCCTTGTCAAATAGAACAGTCGCAACAGCCACAACGGGCCGCGCGTGGAAGACGACCGACGGCTGTGTCGTCAACTTCGACCGACTGTGTACTTTGGTGAACGACGGGCCGTTTCGCCAAGTACTGGACTAGCTTCTTCTCTATTCATTCTTCCCTTTTTCGTCTTCACTCAATTCACTTCGTTTACGTCATGTCCCTCATCTCTGACAAACTCTACTCATTCCTGAAACTCAATGATGTCAACTATATTGCCTGGAGTACACACATGAAGGCTGTGCTCGTCAAGAAGCGCTACTGGTCCCTTGTCTCAGGGGCGAAGAGCTAACTACCTCTATCTCAGCTGATGCTGCCCTACTCGCCAATTTCATGCAGTGCCAGCTCGAGGCTTGCTCGGAGCTTGTGCTCACAGTCGAGGATAGCCAGCTTGCACACATGGATGGCGATGACCCCAAGGTTATTTGGGATGAGCTATCTAAGGTGCACAGTGCTCGGGGCTTATCTACACAGCTTGCCGCTGTACGGAAGTTCGTCCGCATGGAGAAAACCCCTGACCAGTCCATGTCCTCATGGATCGGGGACGTCCGCTCTCTCGCTCACCAGATGAAATGTATCGGCATCACTCTCCCTGATATCTTCACCATTGTTGTCCTAACCTCTGGTCTCCCTGCTGAATACGAACCTGTTGTCGTCACTCTCGATGCCATTGACTCCACCTCACTCACTGCTGGAAACTGCTATCAGTCGTCTCCTTAACGAGGAAGAGCGCCATATCAGCCGCAAGCTCATGGCAGAGTACCATAACCCCACAACCTCTGACCTGACTGCTGATGTCGAATCTGTTGCCTTTGTCGCTCGCAGCTCAGTCACCTGCTTCAAATGTGGCAAAAAGGGGCACTATCAAAAGGACTGTAAGGAGAAGGGTGACTCGAAGGAAACTGCTGCCTTGGTTGATGAAAATGTGGAACCTGATGGTGTTTGGTAACTGGGGTGCACATTTACCTTACTTTCATTTACCTTCTTTCTTTTGGACTTGCTCGTGACTCAGGGGGTGTGTAGGAATTTGAGTCACTCGTAGTCGTCACTCGGCAGTTCCCAAGTGGCTGAACTCTATTTACAGGTAGATTCATCACGTAGTAGTCACGTAAATTACCTTACTTGTTTGCTGCGATAACTACTCGACATCTCGTAACCTCACTCGTTTAGATCTCTGGAGTCTGACTTTCAACAGTGTATATGAGGATACCCATGGGTATGACCTACTGTGGTTGTACCCAGGGTCCACTTTTCCATACCACGGCATATACCCATACCCTGCATGGGGGTATGGGTATGTGCTGGGTATGGGTGGGGGTATGACCTCCGATACCCTGGGGTATACCCATGCAGTTGCCTACTTGTCCTGGACCCTGCCTGCTTGTTTTGGACCCCACTTGCTCGTCTTTCTCCGGATTCCCGGACTGCGCATTCCTGTGTTCCTGTTTAGTTACTTAATCTGTAGATATTCTTCCGGTAGTCTCTAGCTCTGAAATCAACTTAGTTACTTCTCCGTATCCTGTCTAGATGGCAACCTACGCAAGGGATCAACTCTCCCCTGAGTAGCTTGAATCCTCCAAATCAGTCTACCCCTCTTTTTCTACGCTACCCCGACCGGAGTTATACCCGGACTCAAGTCCGGAGGAGACCGGACTTGACAACACCTGCACAACGAATGCCAACCCCCTTGTCGACAACCCCGGCCTTTCCCGGCCAACTCTGTCCCCGGCCACTCCAGCCACATCTGACCCCTGGTTTCATGCCTCGGGTACCCTGGTCATCCTGTCGACTCATCGGATCCCGCAACCTGACTATTCCGCTCTCTTCCCTGTTTTCTGCCACCGCCAGTTGTGCGTGTGTACAAACTTCGAGGGAAACCCTTTGGAACTAGTTACGCTGTCTCCGGTCGAGCTTGAGGCTCTCCGGACATTCCCCTGAGAATTCAATTCCGGCACTGGTCTTTTTATTCGTCCTGGTCAATTTTGTCTTGGATGACACGAATCTGGCCTCATATCTGTTCACTCTTTTCTGCCCCTGTATACCCGTTGCTCAGCCCGACGCACCCAGTAGACGATGGGACGTCTACCCAAAAGAGGGGGATAGTGGCTACACCCGGGTTACAATCCCTGAATGTCCGGCCAATTTTCACCCTGCTTGGCCAACTTCTGTTCGCATTCTATCTACCTTACATGCGGATACTATTTACAACCGGACTTTCTCATACCCCCTTCTTTGGAGGACTCATGGGGTTCTCTGCCATGTCATCCCTGGAGTCCGGTCATCTCTTCGTCCAGCTCCCCTTCAGCCACCCTCCTTCTTCTTCCGACTCCTCCTCAGAAGACCCCTCCAGCGCGCCAAAACAGGCGGCCTCGTCCACCAAATCCTCTAAGGCCCTCGCGACCCCTCCTCGACACCCGCGACGACTCCCTGTGCGCCTGCGTCAGCTCGCTCATCCGGTCGCTCATTCCCTCGATCGCCAGGACCAGCCGGTCTAGCGATATCCGGCTAGGACCAGCCCCGGCCCTAACCTCTCCAACGATCTCTACCTCGTCGTCATCCTGTGTTTTCGTCTTGCGCACTCGTTTCTTCTTCTCGCCTTGACGTGGCGACGTTGGGACTTCCTTGGCCTTACCCCTTCCTTTTGCAGCCCCGCTCACGTCCATCTCCGGCCACTCGCATTTCTCCCGCATTCTAGAACACCTCTTGCAGGCTGTCCGTCGTTTGTTGCCATCGTTGATGACTTCACAGGGTACTCCGGCCCTCGCGCAACGAACGCAACTACTAGGAAAATCAGCACGTCCTGTAATCATAATAAAGGACTTACCACATTTCCAGCGTGCAGACTGAACTCGTCCCGGCCTCGGCCTCCTCCCTCTGCCGTTTTTTGTTGGCCTCGCTGGCCATCCTTTCCGCCTCCTCGTGCGCCCTTTGTTCTGCCTCTTGTTTCCTCCGCTCTGCTTCTTGTTCTTCCCGGTAACGCCTCTCCTCCTCATCCCGGCGACGCGTCTCTTCTTCTTCCCGGAGACGTCTCTCTTCGTCCTCGCGTCGCTTCTTCTCGACTTTACGCCGGCGGCGTTCCTTGGCTTTAGCTGCTGCGACATCGTCGTTATCTTCAATGTCCGAGTCCAATTCCGGCGTCTTGACGCGCAACCAGTCTACGCCGGTGGTGGAGATAGCAGAAGTCATAGATTTTGAAGCAGATGACATTTTTTTCGCGGCTGAGAATAATTGGGTTCAAGTAAGAAACCCGATCAATCTTGTTTCGTCAAGTTTGGGAATTTCAAACTCAGCACTGTCGTCACGTGGCCTCAAGGGTTCGGCCCTAAGAGGGGGATACTGTCACATCCATGTCCGGACCCCTATTCCCGAGTCCGGCCACACCAACCCATCTCCGGCCACAACCTCGCATTCCCGGCCCCGGACTCAACCTCAGCCCTGTTTCGGTATAGTCTTGCTTAGTGAGCATGGCAGTGTCTGCCACATCACTCCATTCTGTCCCCGACTCTATTTCATATCCGGCATCTTGTATGTACTCTTGTCCCGGTTTTATCTTTGTCAGGTTACTGCGCTTTCGTCCTGTCTTACTAATACTTACTAATCTTCCGGT
>MU123962.1:24965-39498 GCA_014904935.1 Melanogaster broomeanus
CACCAACCCACAAGGCAGGAGGAAGATTTTTCCTGACCTTCCTTGAGTCCGAGCTCCACCGAGTCCCCCTACACACTGCATGTTCTTGAAGTTATGCAAAGCCCTCATCGTTCCACCGCTTCAACATCCCAGAATAGTCGAGCGGCCCCAACAGTCCTGGGAACCTTATCCCCTTCTTCTTATGCCCAAGCTACCTACTCCCTTCTACAAAGTTCTTCTTCCTCCCAGAACCCCTTTAGGACGATCATCCATCATACCTTCTTAACAAACCCGGTGGCTTACCCTAGGGGATTTCATATCTCACAGGAAGTATCAAATTCCAAAAGTGCAGCCAACCGTGCACCCCCACCCTACCACAAACCACAACACACAGCCATGAGCCATTGACAATGCAATACACCCACATGTTTGGCACAGTCGGGACATGATTTATTAATTACAATTGTAATATCTATGTATCAAATGCTATGTAGTAATAAAATTTTACCAATTCTTCCAACAATGGGTCCTCATGAAGACTGGAAAGACTGGTCTCAACCAGTCTTCAGCCAGTTGTGAGCCAATGAAAAACATGAGCACCAAGACCGAAACTGAGAGGGACTGGTTGCAAGGGTAAGGGTCTGCCCTTCTGAATACCCATACCCATACCCATACCCATACCCCAGGCTGGGTATATAGCATGGTATGTGATATGGGTATAAAAATGGCTGTGTCTCCAACCTCACACAACACATCATGTCCACCACAAACCTTAAAAATTGACACATTTATACACATTCAGATGATATACTAGCTAGATACTCTACAATATTTATGTTAATGATGGCAGGTAGCTCAGTGACTAATATTTGTTATTGTAGCATAGTATTTGTTCTGTATTCATAGTGGTATATGTAGGAATTTGAGTCACTCATAGTCGTCACTTGGCAGTTCCCGAGTGGCTGAACTCTATTTACAGGTAGATTCATCATGTAGTAGTCACGTAAATTACCTTACTTGTTTGCTGCGATAACTACTTGATGTCTCGTAACCTCACTCGTTTAGATCTCTGGAGTCTGACTTTCAACACAAACAAGTCATACCCTGCTGTTGGGGCCTTGTCAAATAGAATAGTCGCAACAGCCACAACGGGCCGTGCGTGGAAGACGACCGACGGGCTGTGTCATCAACTTCGACCGACTGTGTACTTTGGTGAACGACGGGCCGTTTCGCCAAGTACTGGACTAGCTTCTTCTCTATTCATTCTTCCCTTTTTCGTCTTCACTCAATTCACTTCGTTTACGTCATGTCCCTCATCTCCGACAAACTCTACTCATTCCTGAAACTCAATGATGTCAACTATATTGCCTGGAGTACACACATGAAGGCTGTGCTCGTCAAGAAGCGCTACTGGTCCCTTGTCTCAGGGGCCGAAGAGCTAACTACCTCTATCTCAGCTGATGCTGCCCTACTCGCCAATTTCATGCAGTGCCAGCTCGAGGCTTGCTCGGAGCTTGTGCTCACAGTCGAGGATAGCCAGCTTGCACACATGGATGGCGATGACCCCAAGGTTATTTGGGATGAGCTATCTAAGGTGCACAGTGCTCGGGGCTTATCTACACAGCTTGCCGCTGTACGGAAGTTCGTCCGCATGGAGAAAACCCCTGACCAGTCCATGTCCTCATGGATCGGGGACGTCCGCTCTCTCGCTCACCAGATGAAATGTATCGGCATCACTCTCCCTGATATCTTCACCATTGTTGTCCTAACCTCTGGTCTCCCTGCTGAATACGAACCTGTTGTCGTCACTCTCGATGCCATTGACTCCACCTCACTCATGCTGGAAACTGCTATCAGTCGTCTCCTTAACGAGGAAGAGCGCCATATCAGCCGCAAGCTCATGGCAGAGTACCATAACCCCACAACCTCTGACCTGACTGCTGATGTCGAATCTGTTGCCTTTGTCGCTCGCAGCTCAGTCACCTGCTTCAAATGTGGCAAAAAGGGGCACTATCAAAAGGACTGTAAGGAGAAGGGTGACTCGAAGGAAACCGCTGCCTTGGTTGATGAAAATGTGGAACCTGATGGTGTTTGGTAACTGGGGGTGCACATTTACCTTACTTTCATTTACCTTCTTTCTTTTGGACTTGCTCGTGACTCAGGGGGTGTGTAGGAATTTGAGTCACTCGTAGTCGTCACTCGGCAGTTCCCGAGTGGCTGAACTCTATTTACAGGTAGATTCATCACGTAGTAGTCACGTAAATTACCTTACTTGTTTGCTGCGATAACTACTCGACGTCTCGTAACCTCACTCGTTTAGATCTCTGGAGTCTGACTTTCAACAGTGTATATGAGGATACCCATGGGTATGACCTACTGTGGGTTGTACCCAGGGTCCACTTTTCCATACCCACGGCATATACCCATACCCTGCATGGGGGTATGGGTATGTGCTGGGTATGGGTGGGGGTATGACCTCCGATACCCTGGGGTATACCCATGCAGTTGCCTACTTGTCCTGGACCCTGCCTGCTTGTTTTGGACCCCACTTGCTCGTCTTTGGCCCAACCTGCTTGTTTTGAACCTCATCCCCTCATTTTGGACCTCACCTGCTTGGATCCCAGTCATTTCTTGGTCCTGCACTCATTATAAAATAATAGTAATAATGTTGTAGGTAGACTACACAATATACAATGTACCCATGGGTATACCCTTGACAGGTATGCCTGTGAGTTGTTACCCACTGACCCATGCAAAAACCCGTACCTGCACATGTGGGTACCAACCCATGATGGGTACGGGTACGGGTATGACCTCCCACACCCACGGGTTTACCCGTGCCACTGCCTAATCATTGTCAACTGGCCACTCAGCAAGTTTCAAAGCCCCTCCAATGTAGGCTCAATGATGGAACTGAATATTTTGTACAATGCTTGGAAAACTGGCTCAACAACCTTCTGCAAGATGACACAGGCAGAATGGGAGCAGTGGGACAAGACATGGTTTGAGGAGGCCCTGGTGCAATCTGGCTCAGCATGCAGCCCAGGAGATGAGGGATTGGGTAACACATCAGGTGCATAATATGCCTTATTTTCTATAATCAATATAGTTCTAAGACTTGTTTGAGTAGGTTCCAACCCTCCCATTTTCTCTCAGAACACTTCTACTGTAGCTAGGCATCTGCATGGGTACACCCCGGGGTATCAGAGGTCATACCCCCACCCATACCCATGGCATGTGGGTATGGGTATATGCCGTGGGTATGGAAAAGTGTACCATGGGTACAATCCATGGTGGGTCATACCCATGGGTATCCTTATATACACCACTATGAATACAGAACAAGTACTATGTTACAATAACAAATATTAGTCACTGAGCTACCTGCCATCATTAACATAAATATTGTAGAGTATCTAGCCAGTATATCATCTGAATGTGTATAAATGTGTCAATTTTTAAGGTTTGTGGTGGACATGATGTGTTGTTTGAGTTGGAGACACAGCCATATATACCCATGGATACCCACGCATACCCACCGTGGGGGTATGGGTATGGGTATGGGTATCAGAAGGGCAGACCCCTACCCATACCCACATGATACCCATACCCACGATCCCGGGGGGTATGTGATACCCATGCATTTGCCTAACTGTAGCATATAACCCCTCAGCCCCTTCCCACCCCATCTCCCCTTTGCCTGTAGCTCCACCTCCCCAACCTGAGTTTCAAACATTCACATTCACTGCTGCTTCAACTCAACCAACCAGCCAATGCAGCCCAGTGCAAGAGGTTAATGGAGTCAGTATCATCTCTGGAGTTGGCCCGGGGGGTCAGCAAGTCATGGTCTTCAAAAAAACCCGGAAAATATGTTCAGACAAAGGGAAGAAGCATGGTCCAAAACATGCTGCTGCTGGTGCAAATGCATGATACAGCATTGTCGACCCCCACTCTCCATACTTGTCCCAACTGTCCCCTGCATTGTTCTCCATCACCTCCACCTATCCACCTTGTTGGTTCCATCTCCTTTATCATGGTTATTTACTACTATGTTTGTGCATCACTTGTAATGAAAATTGTTTTGTTTCCCCTTGATACACTTGTATGCACACTCTTGCACTTGTCACTGTCCTACATTCCAAATTAGGTAGGTGTTTAAGATCACCAACACTGCCCTCTACACTCAGGAATGTAAAAGCCAGGAGACTAGAGGGATATGCCTGCCAAGATGTGCACGGCTGAATGCACATTGAAAAATAGTGTTAAAATGATCTAAGAATTGTTATGTGGGTTGTCGTAAGACAAGCCTCGTCAACAAATAGAGGGATTCTTGCAGAGTCCGTGTGAAGGACGAGCAAGGTCTATCCCGAGGATGAACGGAAGCGGTGAGGCTGGAGTTCAGACGACTGAGAGTCAAGCAGGTTATGCAGGACAACGTAGAATAGCTTGGGGTAAGTACATGAATGTGCTATGGTTTATATACGCGGTAGTCTAGTAGGATATGAAATGGAGAACAATGGGGAGCCATTGTTCGACGCATAAGTAGCACAATGGGAACCGAGACATTGGTAATGCTATTGTAATCCAAGTAAGGGGAACAATGGAACTGCGGACCTATTGACTGTAGATGAGTCGAAAGTCAAAGGTCTAAAAATACACAAGTGAGTTATCTTATCAGTAAAGGGCGCTTGGCTGATAAGATAGGCGTGACGCGATGTAACAGAGAAAAACGTAACATTACCCCCGCACAAGATTCAAGTCACCAGACCTTGACCACATTAGAATCGGTCTCCCGAGGGAGTCTCAGTGCGCGAATATGTGTGGTGGTCGTATGGGTCGTCGGTGGCGTAGTCAGGGAGATCTCCCTGCAAAGCGGCAGCGACGAAAGAGGCAGGAGGAGGGGTGGAAAGACGACGGCGGTCCGGGCAGTTCCTCTGGTTGTGCCCTGGGGCAAATGTGCGGCAGATTGGACATTCGTACATCCGGCAGTTGATTCGAACGTGTCCGAGATGGCGACATTTGAAGCAGGTGGCATGGTAGAAGGCGTGGGATGGGAGTAGTACGGGTCCGGTCTGTGCTTCCCCAGCAAGGTCTCTAGTAATGCGTTCTTCGGCAGTCTCCGTCACTACGACATCGTAGCGGGACAGGCGTTCCTCGGTTTCCGCCATTGCGGACGCGATCTGGGCTCGGGTAAGCCCGAAGGCTTCCTCGGTACTCGGGGAGGAAAGAGAGGATGGGGTACTAGAGGAATTGGTGACGGTGCGTCCAGCATGTGAGAGGGGAACGAGAGATACTGGTTGGGATCGGCGAGGACGTGATCTGACAGGAACCGGTAGTGGTTCGTCAGACATGGAGGAATCTTCGTCGTCAGGTACGACGATGGGGTTGCTAGCAGAGGAGCCGGCCGAGCCACTACTGGGGGAGGTGGAAGTCGGAGGAGACGACGTGGTGTTACTGGTACGTCGTATGATGGCCTGACGAATGGCGGTCAGGTCGTATCGGGTCATCGTGGTGGGGAGGTCTTTGCGGAGTATTTCCTCCATATTGTCGCTTCGATGTGTGAATAGGACGGGTTGGTCTGCAGTAAAGGGGGTTGGGGATTCGAGGCGACGGCGATGGACTCGGGTGAGAATGTTCTCAAACCCAAGTTGGTGGAGGAGGTTTAAGAGTGCGTCCTCCTGACAACACCGAACTCCAGTGAGGAGCAGTCCTACAAGCTTCGCTTGTTGATCTTCGGATCGGGCAAGGACATCGCAGAACGTTTTGAGACGAAGGGTCTGCATTAGAGACTGATGGGCGCTCTGGAGGGGGGAGTAGCGTGCGAACTGGTTATCAATTTCTCGAGCAAGCGTGATATCATGAAGGTCCCGAAGGACAGCATGATTTAAGTCCGACGGCGGCGGTGCGCGGAGCCTTCATCCGTATGGGACGTATCGGTTGTGGTTTCGAGGGCGGCGAGACGATCGAGGACGAGAAGGAGTAGAATCACGGGAAGGCATAGTTCGAAGCAAAGGTTTTCGATGATTTTCTGAGGGGAAGACATGTTGGATAACTATTCAGTGAGACTGAGGAAAAGCCTTGGGTCGTGATCGCTTATAAGCTTTCAGAGCATCGGGGGCATTCTTCAAGTGGGAAGGAGGTTCCCACGAGTTCTCAGACGACGGGTATCCTTTCCATTTGACTAGGAATTTGCAACGAGCTGCGGATCCACGATGTGAAATAATTTTCTCGACTTCCCATTGTTCTTCGGAATTAACCATGTCAGGTGGCGGCCGTGTGAAATTCGGTCCATATTTGGGGGTTTCCCAATAGGACGATAATAGGGACGCATGAAATACGTCGTGAATCTTCCAGGTGACTGGTATTTTCAGTTGGTAGGAAACAGGGGACAACACCTTGACAATTTCAAAGGGGCCTTTGCGTTTCGGGGCGAGTTTGCGACTGGGGTAGTTGAAATTGAGGTTTCTAGCCTCGAGCCAGACCCTGTCACCCAGTTTCCAGGGTACAAATCGAGAGGAAATTCGTTCTTTCATGATACGGGCAGCGATTGCGTGAGCAGCAAGGGCTTCCTTCCTTGCGTGGTCCAATGACGTCAGCCGATCAGTTACGGCAGGGATCGGTGTTTCTTTAATTAGTGCAGGGAAGGCTCGGGGTTCGTATCCGAGCATCAGGAAGAATGGGGTCTTCTTCGTGACAGAATGTACTGCGGAGTTGTGGGCGTATTCTGTGAAGGGAAGGAATCGGGTCCAATCGTGGGGTTTGCCATCACAGAAGATACGAAGATAGGTTTCGAGCTCTTGGTTAACTTGTTCGGTTTCTCCATCGGTCTGTGAGTGATAGGCAGAGGAGAGGGCGAGGTCGTAATTAAGGATTCGTGCAAGTTCTTTAGCAAATCTCGAGGCGAATTGCAGTCCTCGATCTGAGATAATCTTGTCATAGAGTCCGAATCAGGTGAAGACCTTCTCGAAAAAGACTTCAGCGACTTCTTTGGCGGTGATCGTTTTCAGGCACGGATGGAAAATTACCCCCTTCGAAAGGCCATGGTCTACCACGACCATGACAGAATCAAAACCGGCAGAAAGGGGAAGGCCGGTGATCAGATCAACAGAGACTTGCTGAAAGGGGCGAGAGCAGGACGAGGGAATGGGCGACAGACCCGGGAGGGAGGGGTGCGTGTTAACCTTCATGGACTGGCACGTGGCACAACCCTGAATAAAACGGCGGACAAAGGTCTGGAGACCGGGCCACCAGCAATCACGTGAGACAAGTTCGATGGTGCGGGTAATACCAGGGTGGCCAGAGGTGGGCGCTTCATGGGCGGCCCGAACGATGTCAGAGCGATGATCAGGAGGAACATAGAGACGGCCTTTATAATAGAGTCTGTTGTCCGTATACTGCCAGTCAGAGACAGTAGAACGAGGAAAAAGTGGGGTGCCTTGATTGAGGGCACGTGTGGCGGACAGAACGAGAGGATCGGTGGAGGAAGACACAGCTAGCTTGTCGAGGAGTTCAGTGTCAATGGCACAAACAAACAAGCCGGGAGGGAGCAGTGTCACGTCATGATTATCGGAGGACGAATCCGGGCAATTGACGCGAGAGAGAGCGTCAGCCGGGCCCATGGCAGAGCCAGGAGTGTGGACAAAGCGAAGGTCGTAGTCAGCAAGCGTCAGCAACCAGCGTGCTTGACGGCGAGAGAGTTTCTGGGGGGAGCAGAAGTAAGTGAGGTTCTTGTGGTCCGTCAGAACGGTCACGGGGTGCGCGGTGCCCTGAAGGTAATGTCGCCAGGCTTGCAGGGCATGGATAACGGCAAGTAACTCGCAATCATAGATGTCATAGTTGCGTTCGGCAGGGGAGAAGGTCTGGGAGATGTAGGCACAGGGGTGGAGGTCTCCGTTGCCGTCCCGTTGCATAAGGACGCCTCCGGAAGCATGAAGGGAGGCATCAGTCATGACCTCGAAAGGGCGGGATACGTCGGGCATAGCGAGGACAGGGAGCGTTTTGAACTTGACTTGAAGTTCTTTGAACGCTTTATCACAAGCGGGTGACCAGTCCCACGGGGATAGTTTCTTGGTGAGGTCCATGAGAGGTCGGGCAAGAGTCGCGAAGGAGGGGATAAAGCGATGATAAAAATTGCAGAATCCCAAGAACGAGCATACTTCCTTGACGTTACGAGGGGTGATCCATTTGTCGATGGCTTTAACTTTCGATGGATCCATTTTGAAGGCGCCGTGGCCAACGACGACACCGAGGAACTCTACTTCAGGCACTGCGAATTGGCATTTCTCAAGCTTCAAATATAAGTCGTGTTGTTGGAGTCGTTCCAACACACAACGGGTTCGTTCTTCGTGAACCATGGGGTCGGAGGAGTGAATAAGGAGGTCATCCATGTAAATGGCTAACCATCCTTCGGCGATGAAGTCAGTGAAGTAGGAGTTCATCATTGCCTGGAACGTCGAGGGAGAATTACAGAGACCGAAGAACATCACCATTGGTTCGAAAAGTCTGAACGGTGTAATGAACGCTGCTTTCCAGCGATCTTCGGGTTTGATCCGTACGTTGTTATATCCCCACCTTATGTCAAACTTCGTAAAGATCGACGATCCCTTTAGCCGGTCCATGAGGTCAGAGATTAAGGGAAGGGGATAGGCATTTTTGATCGTATGGGAGTTCACGTAACGATAATCCTGGCAGGGTCGAAGTGTTGGAAATGGAGATTTCACCCGGTATGTAGCTGATTAGCTGCTTACTTAATCATGTGTCTATGGGACACGCGTTACTGTAGTATACACCTTAGTGACTTACTTATAGTACACCGAGTACTACTTCTAAAGGCGAATCTTACAGTTTCTATAGGTTATGAGCCCCGCCTAGCGCGGAAACCTACCAGCCTCGGAACGAAACTTGAAAAGACGCCTACGCTCAGAAGAAGGAAAAGTTTTTCGCTCACAAGACTCGAAGCCCCCGCAAATGGCATACGCGATAGAACTCAACGACGGCACCATTATTGAAGTGCCCGACCTCGCAACTGATGGAAGCAACTGGAAGACGTACCGCGACAATCTTATCCATATAGCAGCAATTGAAAATCTGGTCCAGCAACTCGATGGCACTGACGCGAAACCGGTCGACGTGACGCAGCACGAGCTCAAGGCATGGGAGCAGCGAAACGAGATGGCAAAACTACCTATCATGCTCACCATTCCCGACTCACTATTAATCCACGTCATGCACCTTGAGACCGCGCGCGAATGGTTTAAATACCTCGCAGACCGATTCGAGACGAAAACCAGCGACGTCACTCAGCGGGAAGCTTCGTGCAACCCCAGAAGACGTGTCAGCACTCACCAGAAGCACAGCGAGGACGCTCGCAAGCTGCAAGAGTGCAAAGCGACCGTGAACCAGCCCAAGATCGCCAAAGTCACAGAACCATGCGACTCCACGCATCGCGAACGGAAACGCAATGCAAGAAGCGAGGGGAGAGTCGAGAAGAGGGTTAGAAGGGGAAGGAAGGCCGCTGAAAGGACTAGCGAGCAGGAAGCTGGAGCGAGAGAACCGGGCAAAGAAGCCGCGGACGAAGCGATTCACAGCATAAGCCTCGCAGTCATGCCGAGCAGCCAGGACGACGATGGCAGGGACACGGGAGTCCCCTGCACGACTGTCAACCCCCATAAACCCAAGTCGACGCACCCAGTAGCCAGCGAAGCAGCCGCTGACGCTGCAAACCCAGACGCGACGAGCGCCATGCCTACAGAGCCAGCGGGCGGCTCGCCCAAACCACAAGACGAGTCGCATGAGTCCACGGACCAAAACCGCCAACGGCGTAAGCCTCGCACGTCCAGCGAGCAGCCCACATAACGAGACCGCTGCCAGTGCACCCCCGAGTGTGCCGTTCGAGGGGGAGCGAGAGAGCGAGGTCAAGAAGGGCAAGGATGAGAGGCTGAAAAGGAGAGATAGCGAGAAGGTAGCCGCAGCAAGAGCACCGGGCGAGAACACCGTGGACCAAGGAGCTGACGGCGTGAGCCTCGCACCTCCCGCGAGCAGCCTAAATGGTCACGGAGTGGAGACATCCACCGACGAGACCACCAACACGACAGCAGCAACCCCGAGCATGCCGCTCGAGGGGGAGCGTGATGCCCAAAGGCGCACGAGCGGCACGCGCACAGGCCAACAGCATGGCACGAATGTGCACAGTGAAGGACACAGCGCGCGGATGGAACGCCACGCCAGCTGCACGACGAACGGCGGCCCTCGAGTCCCAGACGGGATCGTCGAAGATCCAGGTGGACACGTCAAGCCCCACATGCCAGGCAAACCCCCGAGCATCCTGCTCGAGGGGGAGTGCAATGCCGAGAGGCACACGAGCGGCGCATGCACAGGCCAACAGCGCAGCGCAATTGCGCATGGCGAAGGTCCCCATGCATGGGCAGCACGGCACATCAGCTATGCAACGAGCGGCACCAGCCGCGACCCGAAACGAATGAAAACGGGCCCACTAGCTGAAGTCAGAGCGCGTCAAGATTGCCGGTACGTGCATAGGCCATACAACGACGTACCTGAGCCATGCACACCACTTCCCAACGACACCAAGCGCCCTACCAAGCACGTCAATCCACCACGCCGACGCGAACGACTCAAGCCGCGAAATCCTAGGGCGCGGGTCAATCGAGCGCGCGCATACGAGGAAACACGCACCCAGTCACGTCGGGACCATCCCAGGTCAATCGGATACCACCTAGGGATGCTGGGGGAGCATCCTAGACCCTCCGAGACCAAACCCGAAGGATAGCAAGCCCGATACACGAAGACCGTGCGCCCCCATCGCCCGGATATGCGAGACGCGCCGCGAATTACCAAATCGGGAAATCGCGTGGACGAGGCGCTCAAGTCAATACTCGGACAACATCATTATTTACGACGAAGAATTACAATCGTTTATTCGAATTTTATGATAGGTATTACCTCTTTCTTCGTCATTTAGTTGTTTCAGCCTCCATACCGTTTGAGGGGGAGTGTTGGAAATGGAGATTTCACCCGGTATGTAGCTGATTAGCTGCTTACTTAATCATGTGTCTATGGGACACGCGTTACTGTAGTATACACCTTAGTGACTTACTTATAGTACACCGAGTACTACTTCTAAAGGTGAATCTTACAGTTTCTATATGAAGGTTGCCGTCCTTCTTTGCGACGAAGAAGAAGGGGGACACTTGCGGGGATTTCGAGGGAATAATCTTTCCTGAGGCCAAATGTTCATCAACGAAAGCTTTGCAGGCTTCTGTCTCTTTCGGGTTCAGCGGGTATACCTCTGCTATTTTGGGTGTAAACGAGTCGTCCAAATCTATAGCGTGGTCAAACGTCCTTTCGGGGGGAACGTGGTCGGTTGATGATTTCTCGAAAACTGTCTTGTACTTGGCAAAGGCGGCTGGGAGGAGGACTTTCTCCTTAATCGTCTGTTGAGCGATCTCGGTCGCTAGAGTCGTTCGGAGGAGGGAGGGGTTGAATCGTTTTAGGTACTGTCGATGGACATAGTCGGAACCATCACCTCCGAGGTAGCGGACGAGGTATCGTTGTTCTACGAGGTGCTTCTGATTGAATCGGGGTCTAACCGGGGATAGGTGCTGGTGAGGCAGTTTGATCTCCCCAGTTTCCCAATCGATGATCGGGTTAGCGGATTTTAACCATGGCATGCCGAGAATGGCATTTTCTTTGCCACAGTTGACGACAAAGAATTGTTGCTTCATTTCGCGGTCGTCGACGTGAATTGTGACAGTGGTGGTGAAGCGACAGACTTGTTTATTAGGCGTGCTGTCCACGTTACGCGGTGTGAGCAGCTTCGAAAGTCGAGTGAGGGGGAATCGATGTTTGATAGCGAAGTGGGTGTCCATCACGTTAATGGATGCGCCGCTATCGATCAGGGCATGAGAATTGATGATTATTGTACCAGGTTTCCGGAAGAATGAAACGGGAATACGAAACGAGTTATCATTCTTCTTTCTTGATACAATTACAGGGATGCGAGGAGTAAACGTCGACTTAACTCCTCGGTTCAAAAACCCACTCGGTCAATTTCGGGTTCTTCCTCACTTCCTTCTTCTTTCAGCTTCTCTTCGAAACACATCTTCATCACGTCCAGGATTTCAGTTTGCGAGACCTTCTTGTTGGTAAGCGTGGTGATGTATTGTTGGACTTCTGAAGGTTGATCTTCAATGGCCCGGACCGTCTTGGCCGGGGTCTTCTTCCTCTTCGGGGTAGCTTCCTCTGTCTTCTTTGGACAATTAACAATTCGGTGACCAGATTGACCGCATTTGAAACATAGACCTTTCTTCATATAGGCTGCTCGCTCGGAGGGGGAGAGGCTTACGCGGTCTACGTCCATAGCGTCAGGGTCCCTGGTGGAGCGAGAGTTGGAAGGCGGGTTCCAGGTGCGATTAGACTTGAAAGATTGGATTCGGGCCATTTGCACAGCGAAGTGTTGGGCCTTCCGGATCCATTCCTCAAGCGTGGATGGGACGGTGTCCATTCCCATGATGCGAGTGGCGATATCGGAATGAAGACCTCGTGAATACCACGAGATCAAAGCATTATCATTGGTAATTCCAGACTGTTGGATTACAAATGTAGTGTGGCTATACCGCTTACTAATCACGTAGTTATTTTCTTCTTGCTCGTACTTAGCTACCTCAGTGACTGTCTACTCGAAGTCTACTGAGGTATGATCTTTACTCACCCGTTCATACCTATAACTGATGTATCTGTAGCTTACTCGTTGCTACAGGTAATACTAGTGACTGTCTACTCGAAGTCTACTGAGCTTACTCGTTGCTACAGGTTATGAGCCCCGAGCTCAGTAACTAAGCTCGAAGTATTACAGAAACCCTACCGTCAATCTCATTCCAGTCGAAAACATGTCGAGCGGCCATTCCTGCGAGGAGACTTATAAAGCTCCTAAGCTAGATGCTACAGGAAAGAATTGGACCATCTGGAAATTGAGACTTGAGCAGGCAGTAGGGTCGAAAGGACTCAAAGAGTACCTTAATGGCACGAAACTGATGCCAACGGACCCAGCGACTGGTCACTCGCCTGCTTGGGTACCCACCACACCTGCCGAGCTAAAGGAGGTGGAGGACTATGAGAAGAACCTCACTGAATGGGACAAGAACGACTGTATCGTATCTCAGCAAATTTGCTCGACTATCCCTGATTCCCTTACCATTCACCTCATGCAAAAATCTTCTGCCGCCAAGTATTACGAAGCCCTCAAAGAGATGTTTGAAGGTCGATCCTTCGTTGTCGCACTTGAACGTAGACGCCAGCTCAGCGACATGAGACTGAAGGATGGCGGGGATGCTCGTGCACACCTTGACAAGATGACTGCCTTGCGAGAGGAACTCGCCTCAATGAACGAGCCCATCTCCGACAAGGACTGCTTCAACATCATCTATACATCACTCCCGAAAAGCTACAACTCCGTTCTGAGCTCAATTGCGACAAGCATGAGCCTTCACAGTCGACGAATCACGTCTAGTGAACTCACTAGACTCGTCCTCGATACCTACGACCACAATGTCATGCAGAACGGCAACAAGTCTAAGGCTAAAGACGAAGATGTAGCCTTTTCGGCTGACTCGAGGAAGGGCAAAAGTCGAAAACAGAAGTTTACGGGCGAATGTCGCAACTGCGGTTGGGGAGGCCATAAGGCACAAGATTGTTGGGAAGAAGGTGGAGGCAAAGCTAGCCAAGCGCCGAAAGGCTGGAAAGCCCGGGGGAAGAAGAACAAGGATTCGAGCGGAGGGGGATCTTCGAAGGATGCAAAGCCAGCGGCTGCAAATGTCGCAAGTGCAGAGCCTGACACGGCCTGGTTGGCAGATGGGTCTACTAGCAGCTACGACGAGTGTCATATCCATGTCCGGAACCCCTATTCCTGAGTCCGGCCACACCAACCCATCTCCGGCCACAACCTCGCATTCCCGGGCCCGGACTCAACCTCAGCCCTGTTTCGGTATAGTCCTGCTTAGTGAGCATGGCAGTGTCTGCCACATCGCTCCATTTTGTCCCCGACTCTATTTCATATCCGGCTTTCTTGTATGTACTCTTGTCCCGGTTCCGTCTTACTAATTACTGCGCCTTGCTCCTGTCTTACTAATAGCTTACTCATCTCCCGGTCTCCGGATTACCGGACTGCGCATTCCTGTGTTCCCCTAGTAGTATTTAAACTGTAGATACTTTGTCCGGTACTCCTTAGTCTGAAATCAACATAGTTACTTCTCCCTATCCTTTCTGTCTTAGACTGGAACCTACGCAAGGGATCAACTCTCCCTCTAAGTAGTTGAATCCAATCAGTCTACTCTTACTCCTGTTATCTCTATGCTACCCCGACCGGAGTTATACCCAGACTTAGCCGGAGAAGACCCGGACTTGACAACGAGCCTGAGACCATGCCAATCCATGCTATGCTCGCAAAGGCCAATCCACCTAAGCGTAACATTGAGGTCTATGACAGTGCAGCAACGCAGCATCTCTCCCCTCACCGAAGTCGCTTCCTTAACTTCGTCTC
>MU123963.1:0-39462 GCA_014904935.1 Melanogaster broomeanus
CTGGAACAACTTGATGTTGCCCTGGGATGAGGTGCCGTGCTGACATTGGGCCGTCAGCAAAATGGAGTGGCCATCTTGTGCGTTTGACCAGCGCTAAATGGAGGGCGCTATAGCGACGGTCACTGCGAGGTCACTGACCTCGTGCATGCCACGTTGAGGCTGCGTGCCCTCGCTACCATGTGTAGTTGAGTGTTCTGCAAGTCTCTTGCATACACACTCTTACGCTCTTCCACTCACCAAGTCTCGCCGCTGTCACTGTTTGCTCTCCCAACCATGTCGGGCACGTCGAACACCTCTATCAACCTGGTTCCAAAGCCTCTAATGACGATATCAACGCATGAAAAGCATATCCAGGAAATAGCATACCTCCCTCGGGAGAACGAATCGTTACGTGCTCGGAGGACAAGACGATTAAATTATGGAACGTGGAGAATGGCGAGCAAGAAGGGAGATCAATGAAGCATGAGGGCCAGGGTCTTGCAATCACGACAGATGTGAAGAGGATACTGAGCAAGGGTAAGGATGGGAGAATGAGGGTGTGGGACGTGGAGACGCAGGAGTGTATTGATGAATGGGAAAGTGGCACAGACCGTCACGGTGCTATCCTCTCCATTGCCATATCGCCAGATGGTCAATTCGTTGCGAGTGGTGATGGCCAAGGTAACATCCTTGTTAGGGAAATGAGGGAGGGCGGGCAGATCAAACGTTCCCTCAGGCTCGTTGGCGCAAACCATACCAGGTCACTCTGCTTCTCTCCAAACGGGGAGAAGCTGGCTGTGTGGAGTTTCCATTACGGAATTTTCGTATTCGACATCGAGAGTGGCGAACTCATCCGTCACGAGGGCCATATCGGGACCAGCACTGTCATCTGGTCCCTCGATGGCACTCGGCTCTTCTCGGCTCACGGCTTCTTGGCTGGCAATGAAATCCGGGGTTGGAACTCCGAAAATGGACTACCAATTGGACCTTGGACGGGTCACACTGACCAAGTGAACTCCCTCTCGCTCTCCCCCGACGGCACGAAAATTGCCAGCGCATCCTGGGATCGAACTGTTCGTTTCTGGGATGCACACTCTGGTGACCCAATCCATCAGCCGCTACTCCATGAATCCTCGTTACGCGCAGTTACTTTCTCCCCCTCTGGTGAATTTGTGGCAGTTGGAGATGACAAAGGAACATTATCCATCTGGCGTGTTCCCTGGTGGGATGAAACTCAACAAAAGGTGATTACGCTGTGCACCTATGTTCCAACGTCATTCCTCACTGTGTTCATGGTCACAGGTGTATGATTCTTTGCTGGACGTGCGTCATCCCAAACGTTTCGCACCTGCCATTCTGACCGTCGTCTCCCTTAGCTCCCAGCTGTGCCCCCTCTCAAGGGTCCCTTGAGTATCCATGCCCAAGATGAATTCAACTTCCATGGTGTACGCATTACACATGTAAAGTCGTCGTTGTGTGGTCTAACCCTGGTTGTAGTTACCCACCGGCCCGACCTCTCATCGTCTTGGCCGCTCAGCACCGATCGTAACACTGGTTCAACATCTCTGGCGTGGGCTAGTGGCTCGCGACTCGCCGTCCTCTCCTACACAACGAGCCACAGAAGGTCGGCCTACATCTCAAGAGCGGCGTTTCTGGAAATCCCCAGTCCGCACTCCGGTAGCAGCCGCTCAGCTCACACAGGTGATGTTTCTCATTCACGTCGTCGCATCTTTGCCTGTCATTCAAACGATTTACTCAGCGGGTCGTAGTCGCCAGGAGCCGGAGAAAACGCAGGAAGGAGAAGAAACACCGCAAGTCTCATGAACCATCACAACCTCCGAGGCACACAGGTACGGATCCATCCCTTCTATATCCCTCATCTCACAACCTGTCATTAATCCTTCTTCTCGGTATTAGATCCCTCAAATGCCGTGGCAGGTCCCTCCTCATCCCACACAGAACCGCCAGGTGCTCCACCCAAAGTTGGTCCATCCACCCCTCAAGCTGGTCCTTCTACTTCCTCCAGGCCCGCTCCCGAACTACGTGCTTCCAGCTTCGTTCAATCTCATGCGGGCTCCGACGACAGCTGGGATGACATGGACGGCTGCGGAAAGTGTCTCGACTATTTCTGTGGTGGTCCACGTCCCGATCGTGAGCGGTTCCGTCCATGGAGGAAGAAGTCTCCTGCAGTAATCGAGGCTGAGCAGCAGCCGAGAGAGGACAAGAGGAGGGTCAGACACCCGACGAAGATGGCCGGTCGCACGCAGAGAGGTCATGCGTCCCCTGTCGAGACAGCGTTTGAGCACCTCGGGGACAGTCGGGTGGGCGGAGCTGCTCCTCGACGTGACATATTACAGCCCCAAGAGCAGATCGAGCAGCTCCGCCGACAGCTCGACGATGAGGCTGCTGCGAGGCGGAAGGCAGAGGCGGACAGGGATGGGCTGCAGAACGAGGTCGTGGAGTTGCGGAGTATGAGCCACAAGTCTCCTGAACCACTGGAATGTCAACCGCACCCAGGTACGCACCACATTCTCCTCTGTCTACTGCACCCAATGGGCCACTAATCACACTTGTGCTCATTTGTTCCGTCAGTTATGGAGGCAGATCCCTCATCCTCTACATCGAATGCTGGCAAAGATCACCGTGCACATCCACCATATCACCACGATTCCCAATGGGAGCACACCAAAGCCTCAGACGCATCCCCTCACATTGACGAGGCACCTTTTGCGAGCATCGGGGAAAGTCAGGTAGTCGAGGCCAGTGCCCCAGTGCAGCGCCAAGAGCATACCGAGGAGATCCACCCACGGCTCGACGATGACGCGGCGAGGCAAAAGGCCGATGCGAAGGTGTACAAGGAGGTCAAGGAGTTGCGGGATATTATCAGCCTCACGTCCCGCGAACCACTGGAACGTCAAACGTACCCAGGTACGAACCATCTTCACCAAGTACTGCGCCCGACCAGTCACTAATCACACTGGTGTGCTCATTCATCCACTTAGGTTTGTCGGTTGTGGAGGCAGGTCCTTCGTCATCGTTCGCAGAGCCCTCGTGCTCTACATCAAATACTGGTCCATCCACTTCCCTATCCCGTTCCTCCACTTCCTCTAGTGACCCTGAAGGAAGTTCATCTAACTTCGCGCGACTTTACGCGCACTGCAAGCCATCTCGACGAACCTGAGTACCCCGAGTCGGCAAGGGGTGTCATGGGCACGCGTTCCTTCAATTCATCCCGTTGCTGACTTCGGTGTTTCATGTTCTCCTTATCAACTCTGATTTGTTAGCTACTTCCACTGCCTATGATATTTGTGTCTTGTTTTGTTGATGCTATACGTCCCATCGAGAAGTACATATACCATACTATATTTCAACTCTGGTCAATATTACAGCCGTTTTGGTATATGATGGCACTCGCCGCGAAATTTTCGCCAATTACAGAAACTTGTAGACTTAGTGTATTTCGGCCTGATAAGACAACCACACCACCTCTGGTCCTCTGCAGCAACCCATCACGCTTCAGAGAGTGTTGACGCACTGGCAGCAGATTCCCAGCAAACAATGTCAAATGTCGACATGCATAGGACATGATGTGCCACTGACGCACCCGAAGGTTTTGTGCCCCATGCCACCCGTATTGATGCAATTTGGCAGCACTCACGCACGTCAATGATAGCCGCCAGCACCTGCGTCCCCAGCCTTACCTGCCCGTGATGCAACACAGGGCATCAACCATCAATCACGCACCGCAACTGCGAGCACGATAGTGCTACCGACACGTAGCTTACCCAAAAGCCAGACTGAGTCATTGAGAACACCATGAGGACGACGTGTACTAGTGCAGGTATGCTGTCGTCCCAATGCCTGTTCTAGCTTTGAAGTAGTACGCAAATACCAGCACAATCACACTACCTGCTTGTACCCACATGAATGCGGCAACCCCACGTTACGCCGACACCGAACACGCCACGCCACTACCCGAATGTACCTAGTATGCCAATATGGCATACCAGACGGAGGTCCCCCCACGTTACGCAGACGCCAGCGCGGACGCGTCGCCACTCCCGTTGTACGCCAGCCGCTCGTTGCAGACAGACATACCACCCAGCACTGCGCTCAAACGCTAGCACGGACATGTCCACACCCATTACTGGCCCGCTTGGACAGCACCGCAGATTCGTCCTCACTCTCAGAAAATCTCCCCCATAGGAGTGATGTCGCCAACGCACCCCTGCCATCTCACAGATCTCGCCATCACTCAAACGGGCCCTTGTCATCGCCCCGTGCACACACATGTCGAAAAGTGCCGTACACAGTCGCAGGTGCACACCCCATCCCCCGAACAAATTCGTGCCTGCCGCGCACGAGATCGTGCAACGATGCCTGCACTGTTGAACAGGGCCCGTCTACCACCAGCAAACCTTCTCGCGCCATGACCCGCAGCTTGTCTGCCAAACTAGACTGGGCCCAGGACGTACTACTAGAGGACACGCTTGTCATACCACCAGGTCCCCCTCAGCAGTGGCTGGAGTCTGAGGTCGTAGGTAGTCTGTGTGTTCGTGTAGCTAGATAGCAATCCATCCCTTCATCCATGTCCTCATGACTGGAGCTCTGCTAAGGGCCAGCTGCCTTCCCCTGTCCTAGTCCATCATCAATGCCATGGCCGCCTCTGAGTTGAAGAAACCTGTTACAAAATGCACGTCCAAGGGTGCATGCATCATTCGAGCTCAATATCTTCATGGCCGATGATTCGAGGGCGCCCTGGAAGATTGTTGTTCCTGTGGTTTGACGACATCGCCCATCTCGTGCCAGAGCTTCAGAATGCAGTAGAAAGTGCACCTGGAGAAATCGCAGACATCAAGAATATCATAGAGCTCCGATAAACCACGTTCATAGAGACAGATGTTTGACGTCGCGCTATATTTTTCGATAGGCCATGCGACTAGTCTGATCTACTTAGCAAATTCACACCAAATTTCACCAAGTCCACAAGTTTCTGTAATTGGCGAAATTTCCCGGCGAGTGCCATCATATACTAAAACGGCTGTAAATCATGAAGTTCACGCCTCGATGGTGATTCGAGCTTGGCGAGCTGGACAAATAACTTCGTAGGTGGCAAAGCCGACACCGTACCCGCACCTGTGATACATACGACAACTCAAACGTACGGTATGCGTATTAGATGGCGCTGGCACACACCGATCCACCAATTGACAATGCACAGCAAAGTGCGCGATGTCTCCATCCCCGTCCGTCGTGCGAGAAGCATCCTCCACATGCTCGTTTAATCCTTACGCGACTTGCTGGGACTACGCTGTGGCTTCACTCTCTTTTGGCTCTCGATCGGGTATACTTGAGACCTCGTTAAGATCTCCACGACACGAGTTCCGATTAAGATTACACAGTCATTCTGACTCGCCTCTCACACGGCTATGCACGCTGTCCCTCCTTGTCGCCTCATGATACACATGGCACAAGGTAACACACCTTCACGGTGTGGGTAGTAACAGGGTGCGTGTAGTATGACGGTAGTATGATACCAGCATTGGAGTGGTCCTTGCTGGTTGATCTCGTGGGAGGATTAGAGTTGACGAAACGTTGGGAACCTGCGATGTTACCCGCAGATTTTAAATCGACCTTCGGAACGATCTAGCTGTGATCGGGTCTGGCCAGACATCAGCGAGTACCAATGAGCAGTATGTACACACACCTTATCTTTTCCATCTCGCTTCTTACGCATGAATACGTCGCGGAGCTTGGACGCGCTCTTCTTCCGAGCGAGTTGGGTATAGTAGTTCGTTTGCAAGATGGGAGGTGGCTGTAGGGGGTGTATGATAATGTAGGCGAAAACTGAGAGAAACCCACGAACCTTTGGCAGATCGGGACGAAGAAGTTGGTGTACAGCAGATCGTCAGCTCCTCCGGGAGGAACTACTGCAGGGTTCTGAAGGAACAGTGAGAATGCGTGATACACTGTGGTGAAGGAAGGCCGACATCCAGAAAGTCGCGCAGGGATGATGACTCGCCGCGACGCCACTTCAATACAGTCACTCCCTCTACTGTGTCATCTTTTCCTGCCACATTCTTGCCCTTGTCATTGTCCTTGGTACTTTGCGAGTCAGTGTGAGGCAGCGGATACTTGCGTGAGTGTTCGCTAGTGACGGTTAAGTTCTGACAGAGTGTCGACGCGCATACCTGGGTGAGTTATTGTGAATCAAGATTTGCTTCGTCGACGAACATGGAGGTCCATGAGCCAAGAGAGGCCACATCATCATCATGCTGCTGCGAAGGGCCACAACCGTTGACAGTCGACGATTATCCAGCTTTGGGGTCGGGCTGCACCTCCCTGTTCAGGATTTCCTGTATATCTTTCCATCGGCGGGCTACGTGCCGTGGCAACAAGCTGCACGGAGAACATGTGATTGTCAGATCGTCTATGTAAAGAAACCGAGTAAAGACGTGATGCGTACACGATCCATCTGTCCGTATGCGACGTATGTCGTTTTCAGGCGAATCGGTGCTTGTGAAGTGGATCCCTCGTGGCGTCGCATGTCATTGACCCCCTTATGAATTCGATGAATTCATCACAAAACCGTAGTGTGGCATGACTTGTCGAGGTGGTAAGTTGTGATTTCAGACTGAGGTTGGAATCGTCGGCTGCGCCAAGACGATTTGGATCGGATGCTCCCCACTTCATCATTCCCAGTGAACTCTTCGGGGGTAGTGACGAATTGAGACATTTAACTATGGTTAGCACGACGGCTCCTTGCGGTGACAAGAAGCTCTCTTACATCCGCATAACATTCTCCGTGTGCTCCATGGACAACATGCCGACGATCTCGCTGTGTCTTGTCCAGAGGTAGGTCAGGACGTCAGTGAGTACCAGTGAGCAAATTACACGCACACCTTATCTTTTCCATCTTGCTTCTTGCACGTGAATACGTTGCGGACGTTGCACGCGCTGTTCATCCGGGCGACTCGGGCGTAGTAGTTCGTTTGCTGGATGGGGGTGGCTGTAGGAGGCATGTTGTAATATAAGCGAAAACCGAGAGAATATGACGAACCTTGGCAGATCGGAACTGAAGAAGTCAGTGTACAGTGGGTCGTCAGCTCCTCTGAGAGGGACTACTGTGGGGTGCTGAAGGAACAGTGAGAATGAGTGATACACTATGGTGACGGAAGACTGACGTCGAGAATAAACTTGGAGGGATGCATGACACGCACTGCCATGCGACACGGTCCAGCCGCGCACATGAGCATCATGCACACGCGTGTTTGAAGTGGTCAACTTACACGAGCGGTAATGATAATGTCGCAGAGACGACTCTTCAACAGCTGGAACAACTTGATGTTGCCCTGGGATGAGGTGCCATGCTGACATTGGGCCGTCAGCAAAACGGAGTGGCCATCTTGTGCGTTTGACCAGCGCTAAATGGAGGGCGCTATAGTGGCGGACACTGCCGGGTGACTGACCTCGTGCATGCCACGTTGAGGCTGCGTGCCCTCGCCACCATGTGTAGTTGAGTGTTCTGCAAGTCTCTTGCATACACACTCCTACAGTCTTCCACTCACCAAGTCTCGCCGCTGTCACTGTTTACTCTCCCAACGATGTCAAGCACGTCGAACACGTCTATCGAGCTGATTGCAAAGCCTCTAATGACGATATCAGCACACGAAGAGGCTATCCAGGAAATAGCATACCTCCCTGGGGGAGAACGAATCGTTACGCGCTCGGTTGACAGCACGATTAAATTATGGAACGTGGAGAATGGCGAGCAAGAAGGGAGATCAATGGAACACGAGGGCCGGGATTTCGCAATCACGACAGATGGGAAGAGCATACTGAGTGGTGGTGAGGATGGGGGAATCAGGGCGTGGGACGTGGAGACGCAGGAGTGTATTGAAGAATGGGAACGTGGCCCAGACAGTATCAGTTGCATTGCCATATCGCCAGATGGTCAATTCGTTGCGAGTGGTGGGACAGGTAACATCCTCGTTATGGAAATGAAGGAGGGCGGGCAGATCAAACGTTCCCTCCGGAGCAGTAACTACCCTGTGTCCTCACTCTGCTTCTCTCCAAACGGGGAGAAGCTGGCTTCGTGCAGTTTCTATGGCGATAACAGAATTCTCGTATTCGACGTCGAGAGTGGCGAACTCATCCTCGGTCTCATGACCTATAAATACACCCGCTCTGTCATCTGGTCCCTCGATGGCACTCGGCTCTTCTCCGCTCACGGCTACTTTGGTCTCAATAATGAAATCCGGTGTTGGAACTCCGAAAATGGTGAACTCATTGGAGAACCTTGGACGGGTCACACCAATTCCGTGTTCTCCCTCTCGCTCTCCCCAGACGGCACCAAAATTGCCAGCGCATCATGGGATCGAACTGTTCGTTTCTGGGATGCACACTCTGGTGACCCAATCGATCAGCCGCTACTGCATGAATCCATCTTAGAGGCAGTTACTTTCTCCCCCTCTGGTGAATTTGTGTCAGCTGGAGACCGCAGGGGAAATTTATGCATATGGCGTGTTCCCTGGTGGGACGAAAGTCAAAAAAAGGTGATTTCGCTGTGCACCTATGTTCCAATGCCATTCCTCACTTTGTTCATTGTCACAGGTGCACGATTCATTATTGGACGTGCGTTATCCCAAACGTTTCACACCTGCCGTTCTGACCGTCGTCTCCCTTAGCTCCCAGCTGTGCCCGCTCCCTTGAGTTTCCATGCCCAAGATGAATTCGACTTCCATGGTGTACGCATTACACATGTAAAGTCGTCGTTGTGTGGTCTAACCCCTGGTTGTAGTTACCCACCAGCCCGACCTCTCATCGTCTTGGCCGCTCAGCACCGATCGTAACACTGGTTCAGCATCTCTGGCGTGGGCTAGTGGCTCGCGACTCGCCGTCCTCTCCTACACAACGAGCCATGGAAGGTCGGCCTACATCTCAAGAGCGGCGTTTCTGGAAATCCCCAGTCCGCACTCCGGTAGCAGCCGCTCAGCTCACACAGGTGATGTTTCTCGTTCACGTCGTCGTGTCTCTGTCTGACATTCAAACGATTTACTCAGCGGGTCGTAGTCGCCAGAAGACGCAGGAAGGAGAAGCAACACCGCAAGTCTCATCAACCACCACAACCTCAGAGGCACACAGGTGCGGACACATCCCTTCTATATCACTCGTCTCACCCAACTTGTCATTAATCCCTCTTCCTGCTATTAGATCCCTCAAATACCGTGGCAGGTCCCTCATCCCACGCAGAACCGCCAGGTGCTCCACCCAAAGTTGGTTCATCCACTCCTCAAGCCGGTCCTTCCACTTCCTCCAAGCCCGCTCCCGACCGACGTGCTTCCAGCTTCGTTCAATCTTATGCGGGCTCCGACGACAGCTGGGAGGACTTGGATGGGTGCGGAAAGTGTCTCGACTATTTCTGTGTTGGTCCACGTCCGGATCGTGAGCGGTTCCGTCCATGGAGGAAGAAGTCTCCTGCAGTAATCGAGGCTAAGCAGCAGCCGAAAGAGGACGAGAGGAGGGTCAGACACCCGACGAAGAAGGCCGGTCGCACGCAGAGAGGTCATGCGTCCCCTGTCGAGACAGCGTTTGAGCACCTCGGGGACAGTCGGGTGGGCGGAGCTGCTCCTCGACGTGACATATTACAGCCCCAAGAGCAGATCGAGCAGCTCCGCCGACAGCTCGACGATGAGGCTGCTGCGAGGCGGAAGGCAGAGGCGGACAGGGATGGGCTGCAGAACGAGGTCGTGGAGTTGCGGAGTATGAGCCACAAGTCTCCTGAACCACTGGAATGTCAACCGCACCCAGGTACGCACCACATTCTCCTCTGTCTACCGCACCCAATCGGCCACTAATCACACTTGTGCTCATTTGTTCCGTCAGTTATGGAGGCAGATCCCTCATCCTCTACATCGAATGCTGGCAAAGATCACCGTCCACATCCACCATATCACCACGATTCCCAATGGGAGCACACCAAAGCCTCAGACGCATCCCCTCACATTGACGAGGCACCTTCTGCGAGCATCGGGGAAAGTCAGGTAGACGAGGCCAATACTCTAGTGCAGCGCCAAGAGCATACCGAGGAGATCCACCCGCGGCTCGACGATGACGCGGCGAGGCAAAAGGCCGATGCGAAGGTGTACAAGGAGGTCAAGGAGTTGCGGGATATTATCAGCCTCACGTCCCGCGAACCACTGGAACGTCAAACGCACCCAGGTATAATCCATCTTCACCATGTACTGCATCCGAGTGGTCACTAATCACACTGGTGCTCATTCATCCATTTAGGTCTGTCAGTTGTGGAAGCATGTCCTTCGTCATCGTTCGCAGAGCCCTCGCGCTCTACGTCGAATGCTGGTCCATCCACCTCCCTCTCCCGTTCCTCTACTTCCTCTAGTGACCCTGAAGGAAGTTCGTCTAACTTTGCGCGACTTTGTGCGCACTGCAAGCCATCTCGACGAACCTGAGTGCCCCGAATCGGTAAGGGTGTGATGGGCGCGCGTTCCTTGAATTTATCCCGTTGCTGACTTGAACGTTTCCTGTTCTCTGTATCAACTCTGATTTGTTGGCTACTTCCACTGCCTATGAGAATCTCTGTGTTCGTGTTTTGTTGGTGCTATACATCCCACTGAGAAGTACATATACCATACTATATTTCAACTCTAGTCAATATTAAATTATGAAGTTCATGCCTCGATAGCGATTGGAGCCTGGCGAGCTGGATCTTTCCTGTCGCTCCGCACAAGTATGTACATGACTGTAACTTCGTGGGTGGCGAACTGACACCGTACCACTGCATTGAAGTGGCGTCGCGGCGAGTCATCATCCCTGCGCAATTTCCTGAATGTCCGTCTTCCGTCACCATAGTGTATCACGCATTCTCACTGTTCCTTTAGAACCCTGCAGTAGTTCCTCCCGGAGGAGCTGACGATCCGCTGTACAATGACTCCTTCGTCCCGATCTGCCAAAGGTTCGTGGTGTTCTCTCAGTTTTCGCTTACATTCTCATACACTTCCTACAGCCACCTCCGAGTCCCATCCCACTCGCTCGGAAGAAGAGCGTGTGCAAGCCCATAGCAGAAGCGAGATGCAAAAGATAAGGGGGTGTTGACATACTGCTCATTGGTACTCGCTGATGAGTCTGGCCACACCCGATCACACCTGGATCGTTCCGAAAGTCGATTTCAAAATCTGCGGGTAACATCGCAGGTTGGCAACGTTTCGTCAACTCCAATCCAGCCACGAGATCAACAAGTAAGTACCATTCTAGTGCTGGTATCGATACTACCCCCATACTACACGGACCTGGTGCCCACACACACGGTGAAGAAGGTGTGTTACCTTGTGCGATGTGTATCATGAGGCAACATGGAGGAGGACAAGGGACAGTGTCCATGGCCGCGTGTGAGGTGAGT
This sequence comes from Melanogaster broomeanus, assembly GCA_014904935.1. Classification (NCBI taxonomy): domain Eukaryota; kingdom Fungi; phylum Basidiomycota; class Agaricomycetes; order Boletales; family Melanogastraceae; genus Melanogaster; species Melanogaster broomeanus. The sequence goes on from MU123963.1 coordinate 11,399, forward strand.
GAAAATGACCTATGATCTCTAATCGGAACTGGTGTCGCGCGGGTCGCAACGAGGTCTCAAGTATGCCCGAGCGAGAGCCAAAGGGAGTGGGCCACAGCGTAGTCCTCATAAATCACGCAAGGATCAAACTCGCACGCGTAGGATACTTCTCGTATGACAGACGGGGACGGAGACTTCCCGCACGCTTTTGCCGTGCATGGTCGGATTGGCGGATCGGTGTTGCTCACGGCTTCTTGGCTGGCAATGAAATCCGGGGTTGGAACTCCGAAAATGGACTACCAATTGGACCTTGGACGGGTCACACTGACCAAGTGAACTCCCTCTCGCTCTCCCCCGACGGCACGAAAATTGCCAGCGCATCCTGGGATCGAACTGTTCGTTTCTGGGATGCACACTCTGGTGACCCAATCCATCAGCCGCTACTCCATGAATCCTCGTTACGCGCAGTTACTTTCTCCCCCTCTGGTGAATTTGTGGCAGTTGGAGATGACAAAGGAACATTATCCATCTGGCGTGTTCCCTGGTGGGATGAAACTCAACAAAAGGTGATTACGCTGTGCACCTATGTTCCAACGTCATTCCTCACTGTGTTCATGGTCACAGGTGTATGATTCTTTGCTGGACGTGCGTCATCCCAAACGTTTCGCACCTGCCATTCTGACCGTCGTCTCCCTTAGCTCCCAGCTGTGCCCCCTCTCAAGGGTCCCTTGAGTATCCATGCCCAAGATGAATTCAACTTCCATGGTGTACGCATTACACATGTAAAGTCGTCGTTGTGTGGTCTAACCCTGGTTGTAGTTACCCACCGGCCCGACCTCTCATCGTCTTGGCCGCTCAGCACCGATCGTAACACTGGTTCAACATCTCTGGCGTGGGCTAGTGGCTCGCGACTCGCCGTCCTCTCCTACACAACGAGCCACAGAAGGTCGGCCTACATCTCAAGAGCGGCGTTTCTGGAAATCCCCAGTCCGCACTCCGGTAGCAGCCGCTCAGCTCACACAGGTGATGTTTCTCATTCACGTCGTCGCATCTTTGCCTGTCATTCAAACGATTTACTCAGCGGGTCGTAGTCGCCAGAAGACGCAGGAAGGAGAAGCAACACCGCAAGTCTCATCAACCACCACAACACTCAGAGGCACACAGGTGCGGACACATCCCTTCTATATCACTCGTCTCACCCAACTTGTCATTAATCCCTCTTCCTGCTATTAGATCCCTCAAATACCGTGGCAGGTCCCTCATCCCACGCAGAACCGCCAGGTGCTCCACCCAAAGTTGGTTCATCCACTCCTCAAGCCGGTCCTTCACTTCCTCCAAGCCCGCTCCCGACCGACGTGCTTCCAGCTTCGTTCAATCTTATGCGGGCTCCGACGACAGCTGGGAGGACTTGGATGGGTGCGGAAAGTGTCTCGACTATTTCTGTGTTGGTCCACGTCCGGATCGTGAGCGGTTCCGTCCATGGAGGAAGAAGTCTCCTGCAGTAATCGAGGCTAAGCAGCAGCCGAAAGAGGACGAGAGGAGGGTCAGACACCCGACGAAGAAGGCCGGTCGCACGCAGAGAGGTCATGCGTCCCCTGTCGAGACAGCGTTTGAGCACCTCGGGGACAGTCGGGTGGCGGAGCTGCTCCTCGACGTGACATATTACAGCCCCAAGAGCAGATCGAGCAGCTCCGCCGACAGCTCGACGATGAGGCTGCTGCGAGGCGGAAGGCAGAGGCGGACAGGATGGGCTGCAGAACGAGGTCGTGGAGTTGCGGAGTATGAGCCACAAGTCTCCTGAACCACTGGAATGTCAACCGCACCCAGGTACGCACCACATTCTCCTCTGTCTACCGCACCCAATCGGCCACTAATCACACTTGTGCTCATTTGTTCCGTCAGTTATGGAGGCAGATCCCTCATCCTCTACATCGAATGCTGGCAAAGATCACCGTCCACATCCACCATATCACCACGATTCCCAATGGGAGCACACCAAAGCCTCAGACGCATCCCCTCACATTGACGAGGCACCTTCTGCGAGCATCGGGGAAAGTCAGGTAGACGAGGCCAATACTCTAGTGCAGCGCCAAGAGCATACCGAGGAGATCCACCCGCGGCTCGACGATGACGCGGCGAGGCAAAAGGCCGATGCGAAGGTGTACAAGGAGGTCAAGGAGTTGCGGGATATTATCAGCCTCACGTCCCGCGAACCACTGGAACGTCAAACGCACCCAGGTATAATCCATCTTCACCATGTACTGCATCCGAGTGGTCACTAATCACACTGGTGCTCATTCATCCATTTAGGTCTGTCAGTTGTGGAAGCATGTCCTTCGTCATCGTTCGCAGAGCCCTCGCGCTCTACGTCGAATGCTGGTCCATCCACCTCCCTCTCCCGTTCCTCTACTTCCTCTAGTGACCCTGAAGGAAGTTCGTCTAACTTTGCGCGACTTTGTGCGCACTGCAAGCCATCTCGACGAACCTGAGTGCCCCGAATCGGTAAGGGTGTGATGGGCGCGCGTTCCTTGAATTTATCCCGTTGCTGACTTGAACGTTTCCTGTTCTCTGTATCAACTCTGATTTGTTGGCTACTTCCACTGCCTATGAGAATCTCTGTGTTCGTGTTTTGTTGGTGCTATACATCCCACTGAGAAGTACATATACCATACTATATTTCAACTCTAGTCAATATTAAATTATGAAGTTCATGCCTCGATAGCGATTGGAGCCTGGCGAGCTGGATCTTTCCTGTCGCTCCGCACAAGTATGTACATGACTGTAACTTCGTGGGTGGCGAACTGACACCGTACCACTGCATTGAAGTGGCGTCGCGGCGAGTCATCATCCCTGCGCAATTTCCTGAATGTCCGTCTTCCGTCACCATAGTGTATCACGCATTCTCACTGTTCCTTTAGAACCCTGCAGTAGTTCCTCCCGGAGGAGCTGACGATCCGCTGTACAATGACTCCTTCGTCCCGATCTGCCAAAGGTTCGTGGTGTTCTCTCAGTTTTCGCTTACATTCTCATACACTTCCTACAGCCACCTCCGAGTCCCATCCCACTCGCTCGGAAGAAGAGCGTGTGCAAGCCCCATAGCAGAAGCGAGATGCAAAAGATAAGGGGTGTTGACATACTGCTCATTGGTACTCGCTGATGAGTCTGGCCACACCCGATCACACCTGGATCGTTCCGAAAGTCGATTTCAAAATCTGCGGGTAACATCGCAGGTTGGCAACGTTTCGTCAACTCCAATCCAGCCACGAGATCAACAAGTAAGTACCATTCTAGTGCTGGTATCATACTACCCCCATACTACACGGACCTGGTGCCCACACACACGGTGAAGAAGGTGTGTTACCTTGTGCGATGTGTATCATGAGGCAACATGGAGGAGGACAAGGGACAGTGTCCATGGCCGCGTGTGAGGTGAGTGAAAATGACCTATGATCTCTAATCGGAACTGGTGTCGCGCGGGTCGCAACGAGGTCTCAAGTATGCCCGAGCGAGAGCCAAAGGGAGTGGGGCCACAGCGTAGTCCTCATAAATCACGCAAGGATCAAACTCGCACGCGTAGGATACTTCTCGTATGACAGACGGGGACGGAGACTTCCCGCACGCTTTTGCCGTGCATGGTCGGATTGGCGGATCGGTGTGTTTGCAAGCGACATCTAAGGTGCGTACTGTACGTTTGAGTCACTCCCTCTACTATATCATCTTTTCCTGCCACATTCTTGCCCTTGTTATTGTCCTTGGTACTTTGCGAGTCAGTGTGAGGCAGCGGATACTTGCGTGAGTGTTCGCTAGTGACAGTTAAGTTCTAACAGAGTGTCGACGTGCATACCTGGGTGAGTTATTGTGAATCAAGATTTGTTTCGTCGACGAACATGGAGGTCCATGGGCTAAGAGAGGCCACATCATCATCATGCTGCTGCGAAGGGCTACAACCGTTGACAGTCGACGGTTATCCAGCTTTGGGGTCGGGCTGCACCTCCTTGTTCAGGATTTCCTGTATATCTTTCCATCGGCGGGCTACGTGCCGTGGCAACAAGCTGCGCGGAGAACATGTGACTGTCAGATCGTCTGGGTAAAGAAACCGAGTAAAGACGTGATGCGTACACGATCCATCTGTCCGTATGCGACGTATGTCGTTTTCACGCGAATCGGTGCTTGTGAAGTGGATCCCTCGTGACGTCGCATGTCATTGACCCCCTGACGAATTCGATGAATTCATCACAAAACCGTAGTGTGGCATGACTTGTCGAGGTGGTAAGTTGTGGTTTCAGACTGAGGTTGGAATTGTCGGCTGCGTTAAGACGATTTGGATCGGATGCTCCCCACTTCATCATTCCCAGTGAACTCTTCGGGGGTAGTGATGAATTGAGGCATTTAACTATGTTTAGCACGACGGCTCCTTGCGCTGAGAAGAAGCTCTCTTACATCCACATAACATTCTCCGTGTGCTCCATGGACAGCATGCTGACGATCTCGCTATGATCGGGTCTGTCCAGAGGTACGTCAGGACGTCAGTGAGTACCAGTGAGCAAATTACATGCACACCTTATCTTTTCCATCTTGCTTCTTGCGCGTGAGTACGTTGCGGACGTTGCACGCGCTCTTCATCCGGGCGACTCGGGGGTAGTAGTTCGTTTGCTGGATGGGGGTGGTTGTAGGAGGTATATTGCAATATAAGCGAAAACCGAGAGAATATCACGAACCTTGGCAGATCGGAACTGAAGAAGTCAGTATACAGTGGGTCGTCAACTCCTCTGAGAGGGACTACTGCGAGGTGCTGAAGGAATAGCGAGAATAGGTGATACACTATGGTGACGTAAGACCGACGTCGAGAACAAACTTGGAGGGATCCATGACACGCACTGCCATGCGACACGACCCAGCTGCGCACATGATGAGCATCATGCACATGCGTGTTTGAAGTGGTCAACTTACACGAGCGGTAATGATAATGTCGCGGAGACGACTCTTCAACAGTTGGAACAACTTGATGTTGCCCTGGGATGAGGTGCCGTGCTGACATTGGGCCGCCGTCAGCAAAACGGAGTGGCCACCCTGTGCGTTCGACCAGCGCTAAATGGAGGGCGCTATAGCGGCGGACACTGCCGGGTGACTGACCTCGTGCACGCCACGTTGAGGCTGCGTGCCCTCGCCACCATGTGTAGTTGAGTGTTCTGCAAGTCTCGCATCTACACACTCCTACGCTCATCCACTCACCAAGTCTCGCCGCTGTTTCACTGTTTACTCTCCCAAAGATGTCGAACGCGTCGAAAATGTCTGTCGACCTGATTCCAAAGCCTCTAATGACGATATCAGCGCATGAAGAGTACATCTATGGAATAGCATACCTCCCTGGGGGAGAACGAGTCGTTACGTGCTCGGCTGACAAGACGATTAAATTATGGAACGTGGAGAATGGCGAGCAAGGAGGGAGATCAATGGAGCACCCGGGCCACGGTCTTGCAATCACGACAGATGGGAAGAGGATCCTGAGCGGCGGTGAGGATGGGAGAATGAGGGTGTGGGACGTGGAGACGTGGCAGGAGTGTATTGAAGAATGGGAAGGTGGCCTCCGCTATATCACCAGCATTGCCACATCGCCAGATGGTCAATTCGTTGCGAGTGGTGATGACAACAATAACATCCTCGTCCGGGAAATGAAGGAGGGCGGGCAGATCAAACATTCCCTCCAGCCGGGTAGCATTGTGTTCTCACTCTGCTTCTCTCCAAACGGGGAGAAGCTAGCTTCGTGCAGTTACCATGACGATGACGGAATTCGAGTATTCGATGTCGAGAGTGGCGAACTCATCCTCCGTCCCATGGGCTATAGAAAAGCCCGCTCTGTCATCTGGTCCCTCGATGGCACTTGGCTCTTCTCTGGTCAGGGCAATTGGGATGACAACGATTTCACAATCCGGTGTTGGAACTCCGAAAATGGTGAACTAATTGGAGAACCTTGGACGGGTCACACCAGCTGCGTGACCGCCCTCTCGCTCTCCCCAGACGGCACGAAAATTGTCAGCGCATCAGCGGATCGAACTGTTCGTTTCTGGGATGCACACTCTGGTGACCCAATCGATCAGCCGCTACTGCATCAATCCTTGGTAGATGCAGTTACATTCTCCCCCTCTGGTGAATTTGTGGCAGCTGGAGATCACAAAGGAACATTATCCATATGGCGTGTTCCCTGGTGGGACGAAACTCAAAAAAAGGTGATTACGCTATGCACCTATGTTCAAGTTCCAACGCCATTTCTGACTGTCACGGTGTTTGTGGTCGCAGGTGTATGATTCTTTACTCGACGTGCGTCATCCCAAATGTTTCGCACTGCCATTCTGACCGTCTTCTCCCTTAGCTCCCAGCTGTGCCCGCTCCCAAGGGTCTCTTGAGTATCCACGCCCAAGATGAATTCGACTTCCGTGATGTACGCGTTACACATATGTAAAGTCGTCGTTGGACTAACTCATGGTTGTAGTTACCCACTGGCCCGAACTCTCGACCTCTTTTTCGCCCGGCGCCGATGGTAACACGCGTTCAGCGTCTCTGGCGTGGGCTAGTGGATCGTGACTCCTCGTCATGTCTTACACTGCAAACCATGGAACTTCAGCCTACTTCGCAAGAGCCGCGCTTTTGGAAATCCCCGGTTCGCATTCCAGTAACCAAGATAGCAACCAGTCCTACAACAATTGTAGGGTTTTTCAATCGGCTCGCCTGGTAGTTTTCTGACATTTATAATTAACACAGCGGGTCGCAGTTGCGAACACAACACGAAGGGACAAGAACAAGAACAAGAAAGCCCGAGAGTCTCAGAAGGCATCACGACCTAAGACCCACGCTGGTACGAACCATCCTCTTTACCGTTTAAGTAATGCACCGGGGCCGTCACTGATAATTCTACGCACTTAGATTCATCGAATGCGCAGGCAAGTCTCTCTTTATCACATGTAGAACCCTCAGGTTCTCCATCCAATGGTGGTCCATCTACGGCTCAAGCCACTCCCTCTAAGCCCGCTCCCGAAGGACGCACTTCCAGCTTCGTTCCATCTGACGCGGGCTCCGACGACAGCTGGGACGACATGGACAGCTGTGGCAAGTGTCTCGACTATTTCTGTGGCGGTCCACGTCCGCATCGCGAGCGGTTCCGTCCGTGGAGGAAGAAATCTCGTGCAGTCATCGAGGCTGAGCAGCAGCTGAAAGTGGCCAAGAGGAGGGTCACACACCCGACGAAGATGGCCGCTCGGACGCAGAACGGTCACACGTCCCCTGACGAGGCAACGTTTGAGCACCTTGGTGACAGTCAGGTGGGCGGCGCCGCTCCTCGACGTCTCATATTGCAGCTGCAAGAGCTGGTTGAGGAGATCCGCCGACAACGTGACGATGAGGCTGCTGCGAGGCGGAAAGCAGAGACGGAGAGGCAGGGGCTGCTGATCGAGGTCATGGAATTGCGGCGTATGAGCCACAAGTCTCCTGAACCACTGGAATGTCAGATGCACTCAGGTACGAGCCACACTGTCCTCCATCTACGCACCCAATCGGTCACTGATCACACTTTTGTTCATTCATTCCGTCAGCTGTGCAGGCAGATCCGTCGGTATCGTTCACAGATCCCTCATCTACATCGAATGCTGGCAAAGGTCGCGGTGTGCATCCACCACATCACCAGGATTCGCAATGGGACCACACCAAAGCAGCCTCCCAACCATCCCCTCACGCTGATGAGGCAAATCTCGGACGCCTCGGGGACAGCCAGGTGGACCCCACCTGGTACCTTGCAACTCCAAGAGCAGACGGACGTGATCCACCAACAGATCCACGAGGCGAGACAGAAGGCAGATGCGGAGATGGATAGGCTTCAGAAGGAATTCAAGGAGTTTTGGGATATCAACTGCGCATCTCGTGAACTATTGGAACGTCAAACACGTTCAGGTACGGACTCTTCTGCACTCGAGCCCTTCTAATCACACCGGTGGTCAATCATCCAATCAGGTTCTTCGGTCGGGGAGGCAGGCCCCTCGTCGTCGTTCGCAGAGCCCTCATGGTCTACATCGAATACTGGTCCATCCACTTCCCAGGCCCGTTCCTCCACGTCCTCTAGCGATCCTGAAGGAAGTTAAATCTAACTTCGCGCGACTTTATGCAGAACACAAGCCACCTGGACGAAACTGAGTGGCCCGATGCGGCAAGGGCTGCGACGGGCGCGTGTTTCTTAGATCCATCCCGTTGCTGATTTCAATGTTTTCCCTATCAATTCTGATTTATTGGTTACTTCCACTGCCTATGAGCATCTTTGTGTTCACATTGTGTTCATGTTATACATCAGGCGTCCCGTTGAGGAGTACATATACCATACCATACTCCAACTCCAGTCAATATTAACTGTCAAGTCCACGCCTCAATGGATGAGCCTGGCACGCTGAATCTGTCCTGTCATTCCACACAAGTAACTTCATGAGTGTCACCGTACTTGCACCAATCAAGCATTGTTGTCTGTAGTTGTAGCTGAACTACTACGGCCTATTTTTGACCTTGTGTGCATGAAAACATAAGTACTTGGTTCGTTGTGTCCACTTGAAACCAACCAGACTCTTGGAAACGCTGAGACGAACAATCAGTCTATTGATTTTGCCACGAACGATCCAGCGGGGCCCAATGCGTTTCAACCCGTTGTTGGAGGCCTCGACTAAGCTGCTCAAAGGCCGCAGTGAAAAACATCGATCAAATCGATTCAATGCCCATATACTTTGTAAGACCGTGACAGAGGGGTAAGGAAGCGACCATACCTCATGATTAACTGTCCACATTACCCTTCCAGTCACATCGGCAGGGTTCCTCGCCTGGTTCAACAGTCAGAGCACTTTTGTTCGTCTTCGTCAAGGTTTTGTTTTGCATTTGATACCGAGTGTTATGGATTTCGTTCATCGTCCATAGAAATGCGAACTAATTCTCAACATTTGTTCGTTGCCTGAAGTGCACCTCTCTTTCATGCTTGTTAGGATTCGACCGGGCACCTAGTCATCAGTATGCACGACCATAAGCGCACTCACGTCTGGCTGTCGGCCCTGAGTATTTTGTTTCGTCGTCCCGTGCGCATATATGCAATCAACAAGAGCATAATGGAGTAGGAAGCAGACAGCCCCCACGAGGCGGGCACAACCCTCATGCACTGGCAAACGCTAGAGAGGATGCAAGAGCGTGCAAGGTTACAACAAGTATCAGTGTGTTTCTGTTCTGACATGATCGAGGGGACGCGAAAAGACCACCATGTCCACGTCTGACTGATATTGTAGCAGCCGTTCTTGACACAAAGGGTAATAAGTTCAGTATGAAGTCAAGCTGAACACCCGTATTCTCAATCACCCTACCAAGGGTTCCCAAATGCTGGCAGGTGCATACAATGGTCGAATGAATGCTCGGGCACCTCCACTGACGTTCGCGAGGCCTGACATAGTAGGTTCTACGTCTGACTCGAGCTCAGACTCGAGGTTGTGATATACAGACATCGTCAGATTCGAGCTGTTAGTATTCGTCTGTTGCGCCGAACAGAATAGGCACGAGGAAACTGGAAACGCTGACATCGAAAACAGAGGGGTTGCGACATTGAGGACGGAATATAATACCACAGATGAGGAAGATCGTCGTGCATTACCGTGAAAGGGCCGATCACGGGATGGGACGGAGATGATGGGATGACGGAGATGACAGGTGACGGGAAAGACTATGATGGCGAGCTGGCCATGACCAAACACTGAACCTGAGTGGGCGGCGATGTCAACAGCCCAGAATAGACGAGGGACTGATGACGGTGCGCAGGGATCGCGTTGAAGTCAGCGGATGTACCGTTACATCGTCAGGAATCACCGCTACTTCTCCCGGAGACAAGATGTTCGCCAAAGGGAAGTCAGCTTCCTCTGGTAGACACGGGGCACTTAAGAAGTAGGATCTGCGGCAAGCACAAGTGCACGTCACGGCTGCAGTCGACGATGAAGGTATGCGGGATGTAGTCGGAGCGACCAAGGGGGAAAACAGACCTGACAGCTGTGGAGATGGAGACGACGACAGTAGAACAGGGGATCCCATTGAGAGCGGACCATCATAGCCATCTTGATGATTCCTGGATGATTAGGTGGTATCGTGGTGTTGGCTGGCTGGATTTGGGGCGGAGGGCGGGGTATCCGCATGACGTGAAGTCTTGGTTCAGAGATTGAAAATTGGGTGAACAAGAACATGAACGCACGATGGGGTTGTTTGTGAGGGTCAAGGCCAATGCCTCGACCCGCACCTTTTATTATCTTCTATTTGACCCGCTTTAACATCAACAAAAGCGCTCGAATCAGGCACGTGCTTGCAGTGCTTCCAAACATAGCCAAAGCTGATGTCATCCATCCCTGCCCCGCTCGCGACCTTGTATTGGGGGTAACTATCTTGCGTAGCCTTGGGTTTCAATGCGCCACCTTGCATTGCGATGCAAGATTGATTCTGGACTGTATCTCCCGAGTGCTGTAGTATGCATCATGTACGTATATTAAGCATAATAAGGCATCAATTTACAACGTATCTTGCATGAGGGAACTTGAACTCGAACCAGTTTAACATTGATTACAGCTCTCCGTAGTCATCGTACTCCTCTGGGCCATCATCCTCGCCATCTTCGGGGCCAAGCTCGTCATCTACCTCGTCTGCTCCATCACTACTACCCCCATCGTCCGAGTCTCCATCTCCATTCCCTTCGAGCTCCTCCTCGATGCCAGTATACCCAAATTCCTCCACCTCTTCTTCCAACGCCTCCTCACCTTCCTCAAACTCGTCTCCGCCTCGTCCATTGCCACTTTCCTCGTTCATTGGCGTGCTCACGTTGTCGTCGTCTTCGCCACTTGGTGCCACTGTTGTCCGCGCCAGTGCATCAAGCACATCCCGATCATGCAGGAGGACACGTGTAGCCTCACATGTGGATCGGTGACCTACGCCGCCCCCACGGTATCACATTACCATATCATGATCAACAAACCTATGTGGAAATGAGCATACTCGTAGTCTGTGTGCGAGATACATAAGAATGTACTTACATGTTGACATAATAAAAGACCCAGTCCTCGTTGTCATCATGGAGAGGACATGCGACGGATGGAGGAAGCAGGGATGAGGTGCACTGCATGGATAATTTCCTTGGGATCGAGGAACCCAAATGCTCCAGGTGTATCGGACGGAATGAAGCCGAGTCGGTGAAGTCGTTTCGCCTTCCAGCCCGATTTGTAGGTGTTAGGGTCCAAACCAAACCAACGAACCCAAAGAAAATCAATTCTCTGTGACTCGGACGACTTGGAGTGTTCGCCGGTATGTACAACCATTGCGTGAAATATGCCAAGTATGCGGGCGTACCAGTACGGGTGAGCGGCATCGTTCTCGCGGGAGAGGACCATTACATCAGAATGTACACGGGGGTTGAGCGAGTCTTGGTCACGGCGAAGATCGTAAGTCGTATAATTGATGCGAAGGACCTTGTGGCGGTAAATCCGATCGCCGACAAGAAGTACCGTGTTCCGCTCTCGGGGACTATATTCAGTCTCGTCACCATCGTACTGCCGACGACGCAGGCGTCCAAGTAAGTGGTCTTTGAGGCGAGGAATGAAGTCCTATGAAGTCTGCATGATGAGATCATATTAAGTATCTCGGAGTGGGCACAAAACTTGCCGCAAGTGCTGGATCTGTGGAATGTTGTCCAAGCCATTGACCAACGTGCAAGAAGTATCGGGTTGATGTTGATATATGGTAGTGATCCTTCGGGTCTGAAGATCTGAATATGGAAGTGGTTCGGATTCGTCGAAGCGTAGGGCAGGATTGTCAGGCAACTTGGCAGTCAGCGGTTTCGACCCAGTTGTCTTTCCCTTCCTCAACTTGGGAGCCGCTTCCCCCTCGGACATTCGGAATAGTATCCTTGCACGTCGTTGCTGTTTGGCAATTCCGGATGTGTAGTGAGCTTTGCTGACTTTTGGGTAGAACTTCTTCGCTCGACGATGTTCAAGCTCGCCCTATGATGTAGTGAGAGTGTGCAGATATATCTAGCTGGAAGCTCACCGGCTGAGTAGAATAGTTATCTGTTGTGCCAAACTGCTGGATTGTGCTCACGTAGTCGCCGAGAGCGTGCAGCTTGTAAGTTTTGAAGTTGAATCGTCGAACTTTCGGGCCTTCTTGAGCCTGCCCTTGATGGTTGCGTGGGTTCGTTTGCAGTGGTTGCTGACCCTGGGCAGCTTTGCGTGCCTTCCGTCGACTACGGGCAGCTTCCTCACTGGGAAGGTCCTTCGTTACATACCCCTTTTCCGTTTCGCTGACGAAACGCCTCAAGAATCTGCCAAGACGTGTTGTTGATGTGTCGAGGAAGCCCAAGGTCGTGTCCGTATGCATCCGAAGTTTGGCAAGACCATGCCAGGTCGCAAGCTCGAAAAGAAGGTCGAGGATGATTTCGTTGTATGGAGATGGGAGAAGGTGCTCGAACACAGGTATGGCGCACTGCCTCGCAACTTGAGCACTAGTAGTTCTTATCATGTGAACTGATCCACGCACCTACAAAAGATCTTCGAAGTCTCGCGCAGCCAATCGCTTCATGGACGATGCGTTGTTGCTAAATCGACGGATTGTCCCTCGCCCGAATGTCGGTATTTGTCGGAACCTGTGGTGAAAGAGTCAGTCTCGCGGTGGATCGTACTCCTTCATACTTACCTGTGATTGAGCTTTTGAATAGCATCATCACCGTGTGCGTGTAGGACGCGCAGCAGGTGGGTGAAAATTGCTTTCCATACACCTAACTCGAATTCGTGAAGTAAATCTGGCACAAAGAGCGAGTAGAAGTTCACTCCGAAGCGTTCCAACCGAGTTGAAAATGCGCTCTAACAAGAAAAGATGTGTTCTATAACTTGATGCATGGAGAAGAAGTGGAATTACGCACCATAGTGGGATTGAGCGATTGTGGGCCCATCATTCGTTTCACGTATGTACTCGTAATGTTGGTTCCCTTCTCGTAAATCCACCGACGTACTCGGTCGATCTTATCTTGAATACTGTTGTTGTCCTCCCGTACATCCCTGTCTCGCCGTCGCCTGTCCGCCTGTGATCCGAGCTCGCCAATCTTGTCTTTTGGTGTGTAGCAGCGTGGACAGGGGCACTGAGCAAGGAACTTTATGCTTGCTAGTAACACTCTAGCAAGTTCGTCAGCTTGTAAGCAGACAGCAGCATTGAATGACCTGCACTTCTCCGGATAATCCGCAGAATATGTGAAAAACCGCGGGAACACTCGGCGGCTGATACCATCTAGAAACTCAATCACAATTCCAAACTCGTAAGCATGCATAAAGTCGTCGTCCATCAAAAGCAGCCATATAGCTTGCATGAGCTCGTGTCGACAGTGTGTGAGAACATCAGCTGTGATTGCCTTCTTGAAAGTCGCCTCATAGAAGTCATGTAATGCATCGGTGATCTGAAACAACAACAACGATTAGCTTGAGGCACGTTGGAAAACTACATGACATATTACCTTGGGAATGTAGGCTAGATGGTGCGCTGCAAAGCTCGTCGGCTTACCACGAATATACTTCGACTGATTCCCAAAGTACGCGTATATCGGCCAAAGAGATGCGGTGCCGAATGATGTCAAGTGAGTTGAGTCGGACCACAGCATGACAGATGCGATGACAGTCTCCAACGTACCACCATTTACACGAGGCTGTGAGTGTATCTTCTCGTGTTCATTGATCATTGCAGGGGAGTTCTAGATTTCGGAGTAAATACGCTCAGTGGGCTCATTCGAAGATGGCGTGTAGGATAGGGAGAACGGAGTTAAGTGGAAGCGTTCAGAACCAAATGGTTCGCGACAAGCAATCTTCACGACTTCGATGAATTTTCTGTAAAATAAACCAGGGACTTCGAAGAATGGCGATTCTTCGACGGATGGATGAGAAACGCCATCCCCAGGAAGGTGGATCTTGACTTTAACTTCTTTCCACCCATCGCCAGCAGAGAATGAAGCCTGTACGTCTTCTGGGTCTGCTCCGTAGTTGTCGAGGCGTTCGACTTCCTTCGCTGCTCGGAAACCTCGCAAATCGGCCTGGTTGAAGTCATCAGCTAGAATTACGTCGTTTACCAGGCGATCCAGCTCCCCGAGACTCTTCAGATTTGAACCACTATAAAACCAGCACATCAACCGGAATGTTGTTGCGCTGAGAAACGGCTCAAAGAACTTTTCTCGGGCGGTTCTGAGCGAGCCTCCAAAGCCAGACCACCAAGGTCGGAACCCAGTTTGATCAGGAGTTGTGGCAAAGTGTGGTGAGTCGGATACATGAGTGAGCGTTGTGAGATTATCAGGATCATGTGTAGGGAGTGGTCCAATATATGTTCGTGAAACTCCATAGTGGTCGGGTGGCGTCTGAGTCACGATGGATCCGAACAGTACAGATGGTGCAGGTGGTTCCGAGGACTCGGATGTAACATCGTCTGGCGAGGTTTCTGCTGGGATAGAAGACGGAGGCGGAGGAAGGGGAAGCGGCTGTGGTAAAGGCGGCAGGTCATCTTGGAATCTTTTCGGTAGACGACGAGACCTTGCAGGAAGACCTGACGGGCGGTACTCTGGGAGAGGCGGTGGTGTTGGAGAATTTGCTTGCTGCCAATAATTCTTGAGCAAGCCAGGATATACAATTCAATGTGACGTTTACCGGCAGATCCGTTGGATCTTCCATGCTTTGACGCATTGCGGCATGCTCTTGCTCCATCGCAGCTTCGTCTTCAAGTCGCCACATTGCTGAGCCTCCCTATCTTGACGCCGCTTCTCTACGAGTGCTAGTGTTGCTTCGGGTCGCTTTTTTGAACATTTCCCTCTGCTGTGGCTGGCAAGACCCTTTTTGGTGTCAAACTTTGTGTTACAAATTGCACACTCGAAGATAGCCATAAAATTGAGTACAAGAATTATAAAGATGAGGAAGTTCACGGACGTTGAAAGGCAGCATACACCGCTGAGCGCTGATGATCGATAATCGATGATCACTGTAACTGACTCTGAGCACGCCGCGTCAGCGATTCAACACTACACCTTCCAATTTTGGCTGCATGACTTAAGCCCAATGTTGGAGGCTTGGAGCTCTGCGCAGTGGGAGCAGAGGATTTGCCACTTACTGTCTCTTATGCTAATAAATGCATATGTTAACGGAATCATTCCATACCGTTCTCGTGTATAAATCTCTAATTATCTTGCACAGAAATTTGTGTACAATGACATCTTTGTCGCAGTATTCTTCGCCCCTGTCAGAAACTCCGACAGATTTAAACTCCGAGTGAGGTGCAATTGAACGTCCGCCATGCTGCCAATCTTTACTTCCTGCCATCATTATGCCTACCGCAAGCGCGGATGTCCACCCCCAAGGGCACGGGGAAAATCATTTCCGGGCGTTGCTGAAAAGTCTTGATGGCACTACTGGTGGTCGCAAGCGCAAACGATCGTGAGTCCCAGGTGATTTGATGATCATTACCGCTGCTAATTCACTTTCTGGTTGTACTTAGCGACCCATTAGATACATATACATCCGCAGCAAGATTCTTTCCTTTGAACTTCGACCCTTTTGTAGATTTTCGATCTGTTCTTCGCAATGGCATTTCAGCAGAGTATGAAGAGCAAGGAGGACCTCGCTATGATCAAGAGATCGGAGCCGAGTAAGTGTGAATCGCAAGTTTCAAATTGAAGTTACAAGAAGTTCCAGCGCCGAGGCATATGAGATTCAACTGTACAATGACTGGGTGAAGACCGTGCCGGGTTTCAGCGACGTGATCATCAAATTCGAGACTGACCCAGATGCGCTAGACGAGTTCATTGACGCGGTAAGTGCATATATGCGTCGTTGTTGTAGTCAAGTATGCTCATATAATTCTATGAGATGGGCGTGGTCGCGAATGGCGCACGAACAGATGACCCGGCGAGCTACGAAACCCCCCAAAGGCCGCATACATGGCCTCCAAGAGCCGAATATCCGCAATATTATGTACGCGGCTGTGCAGGTAAGAATCGGCTTCCTCCATTATTTAACAAGCCCCACTGACCTCCTCGAAGATCTATTTTATTCTCAGCAATGAAGAGTCCCGGACGACTGTGACAGGGACTGTAGACTTGACCGACATGTACTACACAGTCGTCGACATGATCGAGCGCAAGTCGGACGAACGATGGGTCAAGGACCTGATGCAGTTTTGAAAGG
Source organism: Melanogaster broomeanus (assembly GCA_014904935.1). Classification (NCBI taxonomy): domain Eukaryota; kingdom Fungi; phylum Basidiomycota; class Agaricomycetes; order Boletales; family Melanogastraceae; genus Melanogaster; species Melanogaster broomeanus. Next base: position 27,622 of record MU123963.1, read on the forward strand.
AGTATGTTCTACAATTCACTTATAGCATATCTAACTGCGGCCGTGTTCTCTACAGCAAAGCACCTGGTCTTTCCCTTGGTGGCCCGTCAAAACGTTGGAAAACAATATCTACACCCCGATTCCGAGGACAACTTGGTGGGCTTCGACGATCCACCAAGTCTCGAGTCGCCACAGCGCCCCCGCACGCAACCACCAACAAAAAACGGCTTGGGTGAAGATGACGACAGTGGAAATGGTGATAGAAGTAGTACCAACACGACTCATCGACTCATCATTCGTCTGCTCACATCAGTGTACAGGGTCCGCCGCTCACCCAGCCACTCCTCCAGGACCTCCCACTCCAGACCGCCAAAGGTCTTCCCCCCCTTTGACCCCACCACCACCGAGCCCACCGTTGCCGTCACCGACACCTACCAGTCCGCCTCCACCCAAAGTCCGTTGCCGACCCACAAGCGAAGAAAGCGCGTGAAACCTGTACACGCACCATGTCCGCCTTACAAAGCGCACTCGCAAAAAATAATACCGGGTCCTTTTCAAGCACCCACTCGCTCGCTCGACTGTTTCGATCGCTTCGCCACCGGCTTTGTTCACCTGCTACGTTCCATTCCCCTCTTAGTCGTCTGACTGTTTCTGCACTCCCCATGTGTCTGTATCCCTGTACTCATAGCTTAGAACACTGAAAATAATATGATTTTGTGGATTAACAATGACGAAGTAGTAGCAATTGAAAAATATATAATCTAAGGGACAACATAGCTGGGAAGCCAATCAAATACCTTGCCAGCCTTGACAGGTAATCCATGGGCTACCAGGTGATACATGGGCTACCAGGCGATATATGTCATTGCAAGTGTCAGCAGTCTGGGGACCGCTTGTAAAAAATCCGAAGATTCTAAGGTCATAAATACTGTATACCTTACTGGTGTCGCCTTGCGGCATCTGGCGTCATCTTGTGGACTTTGTATGTCCATGTATTGCCAGCCAAGGATCCTGCACTTTTGTTGATGAATACTCTTACTATACCTCATTGCTCCCCTCATGTAACCGCCGCAATAATTACTTTCATAGTTAGTACCGCTACTTACATAAGCGCGCCCGCTATAACTTGTTGCTCAGGGCTTTGTACTCTTCTCTTCGTGGTAACAACTCCAGTTATTGGCTTTCACTCGGGAATCTCTCATTCAACTTGGTCCGCGTCCTCGCACGTCATTCTGCCGAAACTCCCGCATCCTTGCCCATGACAGTTTGTTACCACCAACAAACACTTCCGCTCTTTTTACCTCAAGTTTTTGCATCTTCATCTGACTAAGGAAAATTTTCATCTCACGATACCTTCACCCAAATCCGACATTCCTCTATCTTTAATTATGGATCCTCAGCAAAACGCCTGGTCCGATGGCATGGAAATGAATGCCGCGCAACAGACACCTGGACCTGCTCCGACAACACAACCCGAAAATGCACAAACGTGGCAAGAAGCCATGATTGGCATGTTCAATGGGTTTGGTCAATGGGTACAGAGCACCAACCAGTCTCAAGCCGCTATTTCGGGCACACTCCAAGCCCTCACTGCCCAACTTGCCACCCTTTCTGTACAAACAGCCACCATCCAGCAATCTGCCATCTCACACCCAGCTGCTGCCGTACCCGCTGCACCTGTCAGTGGCCCATCAGGCTCTGTCCGCGTTAAAGAGCTGCGCCAATTTACTGGCAAAGCTACTGACGTTGAGGCATTCCTTGACGAGGTTACCAACAACATTTATTTACAGTGTAGAACCCTCATGACCAACTATGAACAGTCTATTTTCCTCTCATTGTACCTTGCTGACAGCAATCCGAAGTCATGGTACCAAGCCATCCGCAACTCCAACCCTGGCCTCCTCAATGACTTCGACAGTCTTGTCGAAGATTTCTGCGCCCACTTTGGTTTAAGTCCACCGCTTACGGCAAGATTAAGGCACTTCGTCAAACCAGAGCGTGCGCCAACTATGCGTCATGTTTCCGCAAGTTAGTAGTCTATCTCGATTGGACTGACAAGTCCAAGATTGCTGCCTTTCACGAAGGCCTCAAGGACTCTGTCCGAGACCTTCTGATCACGGTATGCCCTAAACCAACTGTTTTCGATGAATTTGTCAAGATCTGCATTGAAATTGACAATGCCGTTCACGAGAACGAGCTCGACAAGTGTCATGCCAACCCTGGTGATGCCTTGAAGTCTACTAACCATTCTCAACCCAAATAGACACCCGCTGCAACTGCCCCACAGCCCGCTGTCTCGTCAACTCCGTCGCTTCCAATGGGTGAGCCCATGCAGATTGACGCGACGAAGATGAAGCGGGGCCCGCTCACTCAAGCTGAACATGAGCACCGCCGTGCGAACAAACTCTGCATGTACTGCGGAGGTCAGCACATTATCGCGGACTGCCCAAACATGTTGGATGCCGCGAAAAAGCGCTATGCCAACAACAAGAAGGCTTCTCCCTCCACGGGAAAAGCCTAACCGGAGACCCTTCCGTCCCAAGGCCTCTGGATGATGTAGGGACACATCTTGCTGCTGTTTCATCAGTGCTGGAGTCGCCATACACTCGTCTTACGACGGGTGAGTATGTTCTTCGTTCCTTACCCTCTCCGCATTATATTTTTACCTTGAACACTATGTTCAATTCTCCCTCTCATTTCTTCATCTCTATTCGTCTTTCCTTCCCTAATCATAAAACTATATCTACGTATGCCCTCGTTGACAGCGGGGCTACAACTTCTTGTATTTCCGAGCAATTCGCTGCTCGTCATTCCCTTCCCCAGTGTCTCAAGGACGTTCCTATACCCATCATGGCAGTTGACGACCGCCCGATTGCATCTGGACTGATCACCCAGGATGTTGTGGCTAATATCACTGTCGGATCTCACTCCGAGACTCGTCCCCTTGCCGTTGTCTCTGTCGGCTACCCCATTATTCTAGGTCTTGACTGGCTGCACCAGCATAATCCCAACATCAACTGGGCTGAGATGAACCTCTCCCTTGATTGTTGTGGACTAACTCCTTCCTCTCCCTCTATCATCACTGCGCGAGGCTTCGGTCTTAAGCAACCTATGACTCTTTCACACTCCTCTCTCGCTAACACCTCTTCGGTCAGTTTAGGCTTCGGTCTATCCACCTCTTTCCCTCTTTCCACTCCTCTTTCTCCTCCTGGCACCTCACCATCGTCTGTGAACACCCCTAGTGTACCCTCTTCCACTCCTCCCACTTCCTATCTTTCCTCCTTTGTTCGTTGGATGGGCTTTGGTCAGACCATGACTCCTCTTCCTACTCCTGTTCCTGACATCAAATTCGTTGGACCTCAGTGCTTTCGGAAATATGCAAAAAATAATCCTGAAGCAGTCTGTCTCCTCCACTTTCAACCCTCCCCTCCCACTTCTACCCATCCCGCCAAGGCTCATATCAGTGCAACTGGCCCCTCGACTGTATCCTTCGATGATCTTGATGATCTCGAAGCATTCAAGGACACCCTACTGCCTATTGATACCACTGAATACCTCAAATTTATTCCTGAACCACTCCTGCCTTGGGCAAGCACCATTTTCGCCCCCTCTGAGTTCGATAAACTCCCGCAACATCGTCCCTATGACGTGGACATTGAACTCAAAGAAGGGAAGACACCGCCCTTTGGTCCCCTCTATCGGCTCAACCCCGCTGAACATCAAGTGCTTGCAGAACACATCGCCACCAACCTCCGACATGGTCATATCCGCTGCTCGACATCATCCGCTGCCGCCCCCATCCTCTTCATCCACAAGAAGACTGGAGAACTCCGTCTCTGTCAACTTCCAAGGACTTAATGCCATCACGAAAAAGAATCGATACCCGCTTCCGCTCATTGCCGACCTCCTCGATTGCATACAAGGCTGCAAGGTCTTCTCTGTCATTGACCTCAAATCTGCTTACAGCCATGTCCGCATCAAGGAGGGTGACGAATGGAAGACCGCATTCCGTACTCCTTATGGACTTTTTGAACACCTTGTCACTCCTTATGGACTTACTAACACTCCCGCTGCTTTTCAGGCTTTCATTCAGGACACGCTCTGAGACTATCTCGACGTGTTTTGTATTGTCTACCTTGACGACATTTTAATATTTTCTTGCTCACAGGACGAACATACCGAGCACCTCCAGAAGGTACTTGATCATCTTTGTGATGCGCAACTTTGTGCCAATACCACGAAATGCGAATTTTACAAGTCCGAGGTTGAATACTTAGGGTATATCATCAGCACTGACGGCGTAAAGATGAACCTGAAAAAACTCGAGACTATCTACACTTGGCCTATACCCACTAATACCAAAGAACTTCAATCATTTCTAGGTTTCTCTAATTTCTATCGTCGTTTTATTGATGGCCCGGGTTACTCCCGTCTTACCCTTCCTTTAACTAACCTGACCCACAAGTCAGCTACTTTTGATTTTTCAGGTCATGCCCTTGACACTTTCGAACTGCTCAAATGGAAATTCATGGAAGCACCCATCTTGCGCCATTTTGACCCATCCTCACCTATCACACTTTCAACTGATGCATCAGACTTTGCACTATCAGCTGTCCTCCAACAACCTGATACCGTGGGTGTACTCCATCCCGCCGCATTCTATTCCCGCAAGCTGGCACCCGCCGAAATTAACTATGACATTCATGACAAGGAGCTCCTTGCCATTATTGCGGTATTTCAAGAAATGCGTGCATGGCTCCTTGGCTCTGTGCATCCGATTTTGGTGGTCACTGACCACAATAATCTCAAGTATTTCATGTCTTCTCAAGTTCTTAATCACTGCCAAGCACGATGGGTGATGTTTCTTTCTGATTTTGACTTTATTCTTAGTTGGGGTCCCGGTGTCGAAAACATGGCTGATGCTCCGTCTAGACGTGTGGATTTCATCCCTCAAAAGGGGGATGACACCCTCGAGTGCCAACAACGAACCATTCTAACTTCTAAACACACTCATTTAATTTTTCCTTCATCTGCTACTGACGAAATTCTCCCCTCTTCAGTTTCTGCCTTAACCACCCTCTCAATCGACAACTCGGCACTCTTGGAGCGCTTCAAATCCGCATTCCACAAGGACAACGAGTGGCGAGAGGCTCTGGTACAGGGTAACTCAGATTTCACCACCGAGTCTGGCCTCGTCTTTCATAAAGGCTGCTTATTTGTTCCTAAACCATTACGCGCTGATATTCTTCATTCCCGCCATGATCAGCCTTCCGCAGGTCACCCAGGTCGAACCCGCACTCTTGGGTTGGTCTCTAGAGACTACTCTTGACCCGGTGTAAATACCTATGTCCACCGTTATGTCGAAGCTTGCGACACCTGCACTCGCATCAAGACACCCCAACACAAACTCTACGGCTTACTCAAACCCCTCGAAATTCCTGCGCATCCATGGAGAGCAATCACTATGGACTTCATCGTGAAGCTCCCGCTCTCTCATGACTACGACTCCATCTGGGTTGTATGTGACCACCTCACATGCGCTGCTCATTTCGTCCCCTGCCACAAGTCTATGACCACGCCAGAACTTGCCTATATGTTCTTGGATCGCATCTTCCGCATTCATCATCAGCAAACCAGCCCTCAGCTGGACAGGGCTGGATGGGGCTGGACAGGTGTCCCAGGCTGACAGACACCCCTAGGAAGGTACCTGACTGGCTAGCTCTGGACAGTGCTGGACAGTACTCTAAAGTCTGTCCCAGACTCGTCAAAAACTGGAATGAGCTGGACAGAGCCATGTAATATTATCACACTGGTATGAGGGAAAAATGTGTCATAATCATAATTAACTACTGACTACATAATGATAGATACAATATTATAAGTTCGAGCAGGTGGGGCCTAAAATGAGTTGGTAGGACCATAAATTAGTGGCTGTGGCCGAAAAACGAGCGGGTGGGGTGAGAACGAGCAGGCGGGGCGAAAACCAAATGGGTGGGGCCAAAAACGAGGGGGTGAGACCAAAAACGAGTGGGTGGGGGTGAAAACGAGCAGGTGGGGGCGAAAACAGACGGGTGGGGGTGAAACGAGCGGGTGGGGCCAAAACGAGCAGGCGGGGCCAAAACCAAACAGGTGAGGCTGAAAATGAGGGGGTGAGAGTGAAAATGAGTGGGTGGGGGCGAAAACAAGCAGGCAGGGCCAAAAACGAGCAGGTGAGGCCAAAAACGAGTGGGTGGTGGCCAAAACGAGCGGTGAGGCCAAAAATGAGGGGGTGGGGGCCAAAACAAGCAGGTGGGCCAAAAACGAGCGGGTGAGGCCAAAAACGAGCAGGTGGGGGCCAAAACAAGCAGGTGGGGCCAAAAATGAGGGGTTGAGGCCAAAAACAAGTTGGTGGGGGTGAAAACGAGCAGGTGGGGCTGAAAACGAACGGGTGGGGCCAAAAATGAGGGGGGGGATGAAAACGAATGGGGGGGGGTGAAAACGAGCAGGCGGGGCTAAAAACGAGCGGGTGAGGCCAAAAACAATTCGGTGCGACTATCTGTGGCATGATGTCACTCCAGAACAAGGAGCTTGCAAGGGCAAGCATCCATTGTCATGTTGGATGTGGAAAGAGTGAGAGTGAGAGCGACGAAGCATGAAGAAAAAATGGTTGAGCTGGATTTGGAAATCACGTGATACAGAAAATAAAATTTTGACAAGTCCCTCGTCACTAGGAAATGGAAGTTGCTACATTTCATTAGCCTCAGATTACTAGTAGTATTTGAAACAAACTTTTTACACTTCCCCACAAATGAGTAGATAATTTGTATGCATTTTTTGTAAATAATTATCTATTACTTGTATCCTAAGAAAAACACAAGAAAGATGTTTTTTGAACACTACTGGATCATCTGTAGACAACTGGGGCGAGCTGCAGCAACCGTGGGAGTCTGGAGCACACTGTGGTGCAGCTGTGGCCCTGTGTACTCGGCTATTGAAAAAGGTCGGTTTGCTGATGATGGGCTTCCCGATTCAATTGTTTCGGATCGAGGATCACTGTTTGTATCTCACTTCTGGAAAGAACTAACCTCATTATTACAGATCCATTCTAATACTTCAACCGCGTATCACCTGCAGACTGATGGTCTGATGGAACGCACCAATCAGACACTCGAAACTTACCTCCGAGCGTACTGCTCCTATCAGCAGGACGATTGGTTGACTACTTACCCATTGCAGAATTTGCATTTAATAATCTTGAGAATGCCTCCACAAGGCAAACCCCATTTTATGCTAACTATGGTTTTCATCCCGCTTTTGAGCCACAGATCACCAAACGAACTTCAGTCCCTGCTGCCACCAACCTTGCTACACGCCTTGATCAAATTCACGCTGAACTCTGCGCTGAACTTGAGCACACACAAATATTGCAAGCAACATACTATGACAAGAAACGTTCCCCACCACCAGAATTGAAGACAGACCAACTGTCTGGTTTGTTGAAATTGTGTTCCCGCGTGCGACCGAATGATTCTGACATCGGCCGGTTTCACTTCTGACGTGCTTGATAAACCTGACATACTTGACATTCAACGTGCTCCCCCTTTTTTGTGCCTTTAGATAAACTTTTTGATAGCCCTTTTGCTTAAATACGAGTAGTTACGATCTGATATACCCCGTGCGTTTGCAACGGAATACCCACCGAATTGTAACTCGTTCTTCTTTGCCCACAAAATTCTAACACAAATGCACAAGAACGAAGCGTCTCACCAGTACCATCATCCCCCTTTGATCTCGCGTCGTCTCGTCGTCTCGTCGCCTCTCGTCGTAACCCGCCACTGGGGCTGAAGCCAGCTGTCGTTGTTGTTCTCGCGTTATCATTGTTGTTCTTGCGTTATCATTGTCATTCTCGCGCCGTCGTTTTCGTTGTTGCTTGCCGCTGGGGCCGAAGCCAGTACGTGCTCGTTGTTGTTGCGCGTTTTCGCCGTCGTCCGTCGTTATCCATCATTTTCCGTCGTCACTCGTCATCGTCGCTACCATGCCTGATTTACGTTTCGCGAAGCTCAGTGAGAGCAACTACGCAGAATGGTCACTATATATGCGTGCTACGCTGGTGAAGAAGAACTTATGGGGAGTAGTTGACGGTACTGAGACCAGGCCTACCGGATCAGTCAACGCAAAGACTATTCGTGCTTACGAGAAACGCCAGTCCGAAGCCCACACCGAGATTGTCCTTCATCTTGACCCCTCCCAACTCCCTCACGCTCACAGCGAAGACCTGAAAGAACTCTGGACTGAGCTCCAGCGAATGCACCATGCTCAGGGTTTCGCCACTCGCATGACGCTCCGTCGTAAATTCAATACTATGACTAAACGCGCTGACCAATCGATGAGCAGCTGGATCGCTGATGTCCAGCAAGCCGCTTTTCGCCTGAAAGAGGTCGGTTACGTCGCCACCGACGAAGACAAGATTCTCATCCTTATGCAAGGTCTCCCGTGCTCGTACGATTCATTCATTATCTCTCTCGACGCCGCCATCGCTGTCATTACCACTGATGACGAATCTGAACCCGAACCGACCATTTCCCTTGAAATCATTAAAGCTCGTCTCATTAATGAGGAAGCTCACCAACTCGCCGCTAAACCGATCCCCCCCTTCCGTAATCATTCCAAACCCAAGTCCGACGTCGCCATGTCTGCTCACCCAAAGCCTCGCACCCCGCTCACGCACATTACGTGCTTCAAGTGCGGCAAAAAGGGCCATTACCAGTCCCATTGCCCAGACAATGCCCTGGAGGAGACTGTGCAGGCCGTCGCTGAATATTCTGATGACGATGATATAATTTTCTGATTGAGGAGGTGCATTTTTATCTTATACCTTATTTCGTTTTCTATTTTTTTGCGACTCATTCGCTCGAGGAGGTGTGTTGAAATTGTGTTCCCACGTGCAACCGAATGATTCTGACATCGGCCGGTTTCACTTCTGACATGCTTGATAAACCTGACATACTTGACATTCAACGTGCTCCCCCTTTTTTGTGCCTTTAGATAAACTTTTTGATAGCCCTTTTGCTTAAATAAGAGTAGTTACGATCTGATATACCCCGTGTGTTTGCAACGGAATACCCACCGAATTGTAACTCGTTCTTCTTCGCCCACGAAATTCTAACATGGTTGCTCCACTGAAATATCAAGACTACCCGTCCTTCTGACAAGCTTGATCATCGCTGCCTTGGCCCTTACCGCATTATCCGCAAAATTGGATCTTCTTCATACCTATTAGCGCTTCCTTCATATTTATTGCACCTTCATCCTGTTTTTCATATTTCACTTTTAGAACCTTATAAGGACCCTTCCAAATTCCACCCACATTCCAAACCTGAACCCTTTAACTTGGCTGATGATCCCACACTTTCTATTGACAAAATCCTTGATTCCTGCCGTGTTGGCCACCGCTTTGAATATTTTGTACATTTTTGTTCACTCCCTGATTCAGAGAACGCTTGGTTACCTCTTTCTGACATTCTGTGTACTTATGATGAACTTTTAGATCATTACCATAGACGTCACCCACGCACTACATGCCCGCACCTTACTGACTTCACCCGCTCTTTTACTCTTCCAGATGATGATACTAGTACGGCGTCCGAGTCACCAACTCTGCACACGAACGTGGCGTCCAAGACCGCTCTGCCTTCGAGTAGGCACCGAGATGGAATTGGTATGGAACCCACTCCCTCTGCTCCTCCCACTCCTGCAGTCCCTCCTGCACGCTCCCGCTCCACGTCTCCAATATGCCACCCACAAAATTTGCGCTCCGAGTATATTGTTCTGCCTCAAACAACAACTTGCTCAGGTCGCGTATCCCGTCCTGCCAACCGCCTAAACCTCACCTCAGGCAGCACTTCTCGGAGGCAATAATGGTCTCACAGACCGGTTTTCTTTGTAGACAGTAATAGGTCTCTTAGACCAAACATCTAGGGATGTTCCCGATATAGACTTCACCTAATAATACAATATCCTATTGTAGGCCGTTTCTTGTGCTGATTCACATCCCTTCGGACATCCCCGCACTCCCAGTGACTCCCAATCGCCTCGTCCGTTGTCTGTACCTCTAGCATGCCTCTACAGAGCATATCAGAGGGCTCTCGGAACCTCGTGTACACCCCAACGAGATATTGTTGATGTCTCCTCAGCACACCACAGCACATCCAAGGAGGGCTGTTCTGTGACTTTCCTCCTTCATGAACATTATACTGGGCAACCTTTTTACCTGTTTCGACTGATGTTTATATTTTATGTCCCATCGATATCCTATGTTCCTTTTCAATTATCTCTGTTCTTACTGTACGCCATATCTACTCAGATGGCTCCCAGGCCAGGTACTCGGAGGGCACAGCTCAGCACACACGGCCTTGGACAACATTTCGAGAGTCCAATACGCCCTCGAGAGTAAAGAAAAACTCAGAGCATAATCGAAGTGCCGGGTCAAGCTGCCAAGCGTCGTCGTCTACTTGCAAAACTTACGCAACTTCAATCACACACTACAGATGTACCACGAGACAATGAATTTGTTAGTAGCTCCACAGATTTATTGAGCGACGATGACTTCAAGTGTGAACATCTTGATCCAACGGACCATGAGTACGTTCCGAGCGACACCGACAGCCAGGTGGTACCCACTGAGGACCATGACGATGAAGACCAACCGAATGCACCAAAGCGACGTATCGTTCCTGATGTTCCTGCAGAGCGTCTATATACCAACTGGAAATCTCTTATTCCAAGTCTGCTTGTGCCATACCTACATTACACATTGAAGACATCGGGGAAACCTCTTACCGCAACCTCGACATCCATCTCCCTCTGCACCTTACCTCAAGTCGCATGCACATGGAAGTCAACGAAAATACTGTGCCTCTTTTTTGATCATGAGTTTTTTCTAACTATGAGACTTTCACTAAGATACCTACTGTGCCACAGACTTCGCTTCTGTCGAGGTTGTGAGCTGCAAGTGCTCAACGCTCATGCAGGTCCTCGTCCATTTCGGGCTTTTCCCCACCGCACCTTCGCAGCCCCGCATGGCTGTAATCGATCGACTTACTGGCATTTTACTGTGCTCTTTTCGAGCGATCGTGCGATGCTGTCAATGCTCTTGCATCTGCACTGAATACTCATTACATTCGGCGAGGTTTTCGGATGGTCAATAAAGATGTAAGTGGTTGGTCATGCGTTTGATATCTATTATCTTAAACTAAATTACAGAGAGAGTGCGTGCAAGAACCCTTTCGACGTGGTCTTGGATCTGCTGTACAATGGTATGATGTACTACAGGTGGAAGTTGAACGAAAGATAGAAACTGTCCTCCAAGCTTGCCGCGAGCGCATTCGTAACTTCGAAAATTGCTCATCTCATTCCCCCTACCTCAGCACCTTTCGTACCAGACCAAGCAGAGCCCTCCATAACACTCAACAGACAGCTGTTCCTGGCGCCCAGCCACCAATCTTTTGTGTCGCCACCTGTAGTCCTTACTTCCAACTCCAACTCCAATGCAAGTGTTTCGCCCTCGAACGCCATGCTTACACCTGGCAATTGTGCATCGATTCTCATGCAGCGTTGCCCTGCGTGTTTCGGAGGCACGACTTTCGGTAGATCCCTCCTTGATAGCAAGGGTGGTGATATACATGTTGCCACTGATGGTAACTTCCATCACCGTCATCGCCGTTCTGCTGGCGACAGCCCCATAATCTACGATCTGGCTTATTTCCTCCCAAAAAGTCAAGTGGACAAGATGGGCGCTCACCATCGCCAACCAAAGAAAGAACCCGCCTAAAGCTCACAAGAACCCTGTAACCCGATGAAGCTATCGATTCCTGTGAAGCATCT
>MU123964.1:0-39231 GCA_014904935.1 Melanogaster broomeanus
ATCAGTGGCTGTACGGTTGCATCACCCAATATGGAAGTTGCATCAGTGGCTGTACGGTTGCATCACCCAATGCGGAAGTTGCATCAGTGGCTGTCCGGTTGCATCACCCCAATATGGAAGTTGCATCAAGTGGCTGTGCATCTCCACATCAGGAAGGTGTGGCTGTGCTGGTGCACAGTTCGTCGACGTCTTATGCACATTTCTGATGTTCTCTGTGGCTGTGTATCTCCAAATATGGAAGTTGCATCAGTGGCTGTGAGGTTGCATCGCCTTCCTAATTGGGCCCAAGGTCCTGGTTCCCGGCTTAGATTATTAGGTCTTCCGATGTGAATAGCCGATTGAAGTTGACAAACAGCTGGTCACGATATAACTGCTTGACCTCTGGTTTATGTGGGAAGCATATGCGGGCTGCAATCTCTGCAAATGGCCGGGCTAATGCTAGGTCTTGGATGAAAATATCACTGGTGATGGCATCCAGTGCATGAGGAATGAGCTTGTCATGTCCAGTGAGTGCTGTGGTCTTGAGGTATTGGCAAAGTATGGTGAGATGCTTTCCCAGCATCACCAGATTACGAGTGGGACGCGTCTTGGTGTTGCAGTACGTCATGGCTGTCAGCTCCGTGCCATGACCCGGTGCTCCACTCAGCATCTCTGCTCGCAGGAGAAGCAGTCGCTGTAGTTCAGCATAGTCTTGTAGCCATGCTCTCAAGGCTGCCTGGTTCCATTCCAGCTTGCCTTCTTTCACTGTGGCATACTGTCCAAAGTTGCCCTCCCCTCTGGCCAAAGCTTGGATCAACAGGTCCCTCTGTTTGAAGGAGGGATTCCTTTGATCAGAGAGGAATGAGTACCCCACGTTCTTGTTGGTCAGGTCGTCTGCAATGTGCTGGTACTCCACTCGTAAGGATAGACCATTGAGGATCTTTTGCTCCCATAGGTCTATGAGGGCAGCTTCAGTGTCTGTGAACATCTTGCAGACGTTTTCGTGGTGTATCTCCTCTCCCTTGTATAACATGGCTTTCCAGCGTGTGGTGTCTGTCCACCAGATCTGGGGCAAGCTCATTGTATCATAGGAGATGGCAGTGGCTCGATGCTGCAGTGAGCGAAGGCGGGCGAATGAGGAGTAGTTCTTCTCTGTAAACCATGGCTCAAGAGAGTCGCATGCTGCACCCTCATCCAAATATTCCCTTGTGGCTGCCCTGGCTCTGATCTCTCGTAGCAATGCCAGTCGCATACAATACTCCAATTTGGCAATGATGCGAGTGACGTTCTTGGGTTCCTTGAAAGAGCCATCTCTTTCCAAGGTAAGCAGAGCAAGGCACTCTTCTGTGGGATCTTTGATATTGGTTGGAGATGCACGTTTCCAAGTGGTCGTCCATGACTTGATGAGTACGACATGGATTTGCTTTGAAACACATCCATCATCTGTCTTTTCTCCTAGTGCGATGTCTTGTAGAATGTCATGGAGTTTCTCCGCCTCCATAGCCAGGTCGTGATCGCTGCTACCCTTTTTGATGAGCAAGGCAAGCTTGGCCACCACAGGAAGCACATATTCGATCATGGTCTTTGCTATCATGTGCTTGTGCAATGGAGTGTTGGATATTCCACTACAAATCAACAGCATGCATAAGATGTCGACGAGTTGTGCAAGCTTGCTACTTGCTTACCTTTTGAGTGGATCTGGAGAATTCAAATGTTGGAGTACTAGCTCGTCTGTGCTCTCCAACAAATCCAATGCTTCTTGGAAATAACGATCCACTGCTGACCGCAGTCCTGGTATGATGTCGTCGTTGTCCTTGGGTATTGCGACCGCTCTACGTAACGACTCCACGTCCCAGCTAGAGCTCGAGACATATTCATGCCACCTCGTCGTCCTGAGCCAAGGAGTCACCATACGTTCATCCAAAGTGGTCTGAGGAGCATCAAGGTCCTCCTGTGACTCCATCAACAGTGCCTCTACTAATAACTCCTTGGACGACTGTTGCTCTCTGACTTCATCTGGTATTTTGACCTCCCATAGGACGCGGTGTGTCCCTGAACCCATGGAATGCATACATTGAGCTGTACACTCCCTCCAGATCCTAGGTTTGGGAATGTTTGGGTGGCTTTTGGAGTGATGATCCTGCATTTTCCTTGCTACCATATAGATTTGGTGGCAATGGTCGCATGCGAGTGCACTGTGAGTGGGTAGTCCAGACACCACATCCCTTGGTCCTTTGATGGTGACTGGCAAATTGTCTGTCACCTCGGTCTCAGCCATAGCCCTCGTGAATTGAGCATGATCAATGAGCGATATGGAATGTTTGTTGGCAAGATGTTTCAGTGTCTCCTTCTTGGCAAGAGCAACACTGCATGTCGCACATATGAGAAAGTGAAACTCTTCATTGACACGTAAGTCGAGTGTCTCCAAGTAGGGGTGATGAATGAGGCCATTAGAAATAGTGATGTCTGTCTGTAGAGTGGCTTGTTGGAGGTGCTGAAAGACAGGTGATGATATCCTTGTTGCTTGTGCTAGCTCCTGTGGTTGAAGAATAGACTAGAATAGCTTTAGATTAGTTACTTGTATACACCTTTGTTAGAAATTCATCTTACAGTCAATGACCATGGCTGTTGAGCTAGCAGAGGTGGTGATATTGGATGAGGTGATAACATGGACACGTCTGGTAGCTGCTCGCATAAGGCGTCGACGACTTATGCATCCATATGTTGATACTTACAACATTGAATCTTGGTGAGATCATCATATCATTGTTGCTCTCGACAGAAGGCGGAGGTGGTGATAGCATTGTTTCATCTAATCTTGCACCTGCTTGTGGGTTGGTGACAGCACCTGAAGTAGTGATTGTCGACTGCTTTAACAATCATGAGTATATGAAACTATTAAACTATATTATGATTCCACATGAGACTTACTGTATCCTTTGTGCGTAAGTCGTCGACGTCTTGTGCGGGGACAGTGAAGATTGCCCTATAATTCTATTTGTACATGTTTGGTCAAGTGACTGTACAATAAAAAAATTTCACATTACCTTTGAGTCTACTCCCACCCAAGAAGACTTGAGTTTCTTCATGTGTGCTTTGATAGCATCTATAGTGAGATAACCAGAAGCTTTGGGGCAATCTTGGTTAGAACAGTAGCATAGGAATACACCAGCCTCATTTCTAGTCAAACTGACAGAGAGTCCACTACTGTTGGGTGGAATGAAGCTAGAAGAAGTAGCACATTTTTTGTTGTGAGAGATATAGAAGGATTTGTTGTCAAATTGTTGATTGCAAGTGGTACAAGTGAACATGATGGTGGTGAGAAGCAGAGAGAAAAGAAAGACATTTTCCCACAGTGTAGTCTATATATATGATGATTTGAAACTCCTCTTGAAATTACTTTCCTTTTTGGGGATTGCTTTTTATAACTATATTATTCACTTCTTAAACATTGCTTTCTGTGGCTGTGCTACTTTCTTCATACAAGTTTTTTGACCATGCTCGTATATAACTCACTATTGTCCTTATACTACGTGAGTCCCTTGCTGCGTCAATGTAGTCGATGTACACAAGTTATACTATTCTTTCATATTAGTTCTCAATGATTGACAGATTCAACACCTATATAGTCTCCTCTGTAAAGGTTGTTTGCTATGATAGCACTCATACATAGTTCGTCGACGTCTTATGTATCAAGTGGCTGTGCAGTTTCCTTTTTGGAGGTTGCTTTCTTCCTTTTTGGGGGTTGCTTTCTGTGGCTGTACACTTTCCTTTTTGGAGGTTGCTTTCGTGGCTGTACAGTTGCTTTCTTCCTTTTTTGGGGTTGCTTTCTGTGGCTGTGCTCCTCCCTCCACTTCATTGTTGTGGCTGTGCAGTTTCCTTTTTGGAGGTTGCTTTCTGTGGCTGTACAGTTGCTTTCTTCCTTTTTGGGGGTTGCTTTCTGTGGCTGTGCTGGTGCATAGTTCATCGATGTTTTATGCATTTTACTCGGTCTTTGTGAGTGTCGTTCATATCTTTTACTTTATTGGTGTGTGTCAGCGGCTGTGTCATTTCCTTTTTGGGGGTTGCTTTCTTCCTTTTATGGAAGTTGCTTTCTGTGGCTATACGGTTGCTTTCTCTCACTGTGCAGGTTGCTTTCTGTGGCTGTGTCAATTTCCTTTTTGGGGGTTGCTTTCTTCCTTTTATGGAGGTTGCTTTCTGTGGCTGCGCCGCCGCCTGGTGCTGGTGTAAGGAAGGAGATTATTAGGTGAGTACAAAAAATTACATATCTAACTGACAACATCCACACAGAGACGTTGACTCCATGCCATGTCATGCACAGCCACGACGACGACAATCGCCGAATACCATGGCCCGACATTGGTTACATGCAGTGACGATGGCCCAGTTCAACGTGCGTGGCCACAACATCGATGACGCCACATGCCCACCCAATGTGCCTATGCACAATGACGACGACGACGACTCTGCGCCACGCCTTGCGCAGCCGCAACAACAATCGCTGAATGTCATGGCCACGTTGTGTATTGGGTGCAAATGTTAGATGTGGGGATCATCCAGCACGATAAGTATATTTTTTAAAACAGTTTTCGTTAACTAAAGACTACGCTCAGCTAACCCAGGCTTTCGACGCACCATGGGCCACTGACGACGCAACACAGCTGCGATTCCGACAATGCAACGCAGCTCCAATGACACAGCACGTCCACGCAGTCAACCGCGCACCCCCACTTACACCACAGGGCTACTGACAACGCAACACAGTCACAATTCCGACAACGCAGCGCAGCCCTGATGACACAGCACGTCCACGCAGCCAACCGCACACCTCCACTTACACCACAGGGCCACTGACGACACAACACAGCCCCAATGACACAGCACGTCCACGCAGCCAACTGCACACTCCCACTTACACCACAGGGCCACTGACGACACAACACAGTCGCGATTCCGACAACGCAGCACAGCCCCGATGACACAGCACACCCACGCAGCCAACCGCACACTCCCACTTACACCACAGGGCCACTGACGACGCAACACAGCCGTGATTCTGACAACGCAACGCAGCCCCGATGACACAGCACGTCTATGTAGCCAACCATGCACCCCGCCTATACCACAACAATACAGCTGCGAGCCGTTGATGGCGCAATGCACCCACACGGTCGGCGCAGTTGGGGCATATTTATTAATTACAATCATATATTATGTATCAAATGCTATGTAGAAATAAAAATTCCAACCACTGTGTCCTCACGAAGACTGGAAAGACCGGTCTCACGAAGACCAGTCTCGGACTGGTCTCAACCGGTCTTCAGTCAGTTGTGAGCCAATGGAAAACATGAGCAACCGGACCGAAACCGAGAGGGACCGGTTTCAAGGGTAGCCAGTTTTTGGCCAAATTTGGTCCTGGTCCAGTTTGGTCCTCAGTCTTTTTTCGGTCCTAGGACCGGACTTTCAAACACTAATTTCAGCAACATCCGGTTATTCCCTATGACGTCACAGACAAGCTCCCATATATTTGCCACCTTGTTCACTCCAAGTCCTTCGATGATCTTGCTAATTCCCTCTCTAACTTGGGTTGGCAGGGTAGATGATCCACCAAAGCCTATGATGAGATCGAAGGTATTGCTGGGTGGATCACCGCCGGATCAACAATGAACGGTGCTTGAAAAAGGTACTTTGAACACTACTCATGTGCCACCGTCCGTTCTGTCAGAATGGACGCCAGTCCATTCCCTTCCTCCTCCTCCCTCCACAACCACCCCTATCCCTCGGCTCGCTATCCAGACCCTCCCGGACGGTCCCTGGCCAGGGTCTGCGAGAAAAGTCCCGAGCAATTTAGCCGAGAATTGCGTGAGCAATGACGACACGCCATCCTCGACTTTTCCCGCCATCTCGCGCAACAGAGCAGGTGACCGCAAAAATCAAGGACGGCCTCGGACGCGTTGCAGACCACCTGGGCTCCGTTTCACGGAGCCTACGTGGGGTCTGCAACAAAAATCTCATCGATCGGGTCGCTCGTCGTTGCGCTACAGGCCGTTCTTCGCCGTGGCTGGAGGCTCTGGGTGCACTCACGACCATTCTTCCCCGGTACATTGGCGGCACCATCGCAACCACCTTCAATTATACTCTAACCTTGTTCTATGGATCCTATTCTAGGGTCTACAACTCTTGTTTTGTGGAAAACCACCTTGCCATTGTGGAGAACGACGACGACGTCCTCATGCAACATCCCTGCTCAGTACCCCCTACCTCCACTGCTTCGCTACGTCGGTCACACCATCACAACCACTCTCCATTGCGATATCACCGCGTTATATTGACCCTGCTGCAGGGTCTGCAACCCTCGGTTCACTGGAAACGGCCTTGTCGTCGTGGAGAACGACAACTACGTCCTCGCGCACCCTCCTGGCCCAGCACCCCTCACCTCCACCGCTTCTTCTCGCCCCTAACGCCTCAAAATCGGTCTACATTCATTTCCGTACATCTATATCTCACTGCAGAAGAAGGGTAACGAGGGTAACTGTCCGTAACGCAACTGTCACACGTAAGTCCCCTCTCTCAGTCTCAGGCAACGAAACATCTTCTCACCAGCAAAACCTTTGTCATGCATTTCACGACGGTTAAGGTTGGTTAGCAGTTAGGGTTGGTTAGCGGGTTAGGTCAGGATCATTGCTGTCTCTGTCTCCGTCTCTGTCTCGGGTTCGCAGTTAGTTAACGGGTCAGGCCAGGACCATCTTTGTCCTACAGCAAAGGGGTATGTATGTTGTCCATTATCCACCCTATCAGTGTTGACGTTACATCTTCTTTCCGTTGAAAGTTGTTGGCTGCAATTGACGTATCCGTTGTTGCATATCAATGTTCACATTTTTTGTACGTTGACCACTTCATCATAACTATTCTTACTTATATTCTAACCTTGCTCCATAGGCGTCATGCAAGGATCAGTGCTGCACAGGTATTCTGAAGCTCAGTCCACTGGAACATCGCTCTCAGTGGTAGACGAGCAGAGGACGCGACGAAAGAAGAAGAAGTGGAGGAGGCATGTCAGGTCGCGATGTTGGAAGGGTGGTGTTGTTAGGGAGTGGCGAGAATGGCAAGGAGGAAGATGGTGTTGTATTGAGCAGTGGGATGAGCAGATATTGATGCTTGCGATGAGAAACCCTGATGTGTTGATTCTGGGTGCGTTTCTCGTCTGCCATCTTTGGGTAATCAAATGTAATTGTGATGTATGCACATACAGACGTCCGAGTCTCGACCTCTGCGCTCGATCTGATACTGTTCCCCATGCAATCCAGCTGGATCGCAGCGTGCCTGCTAGTAGCCGGCGCATGAATACGACAAGGAAACAACAACTCATCACGTTGTCCGAGCTTATGGGAGCGCGCAGCCCGGACGCCCAGAACGACCTAACCCTAAACTTGTTCTTTGGACCATGTTGTAGCTTGTGTCATGGTGCGCATTCCACTCCAGTGTCCTGCTGTGCTGTTCATGTTGATATGCATCCTCACGAACGAGTAGAGGGCGCCAGGTTCTCCCCGCCTCACGCATTTCACCTCAACCACTCTACTTCATCCCCATACCTGCAACTACCTCAGGACATCATGCCATGCCTCCCACCGACCTGACGTGGTTCATTTCTGGGCCAGTTTCCATGCTCGTGGCCATCTGGGTCTGGAGTTGGAGTGTAGGGTGCATATATGCATTGGTTTCGTTTATGTCGAGCTTGGGCCATGGTGCGCAATCAGATCCAGCTTCCACATGCCCTCTACATGCTAACATAGTTTGACGTCCCTTCCAGGCACAGGGACCGTCCCCGCATCGCCACGGTGGCGAGAACTTTCGTGTGTAGTGGTCGTTGTAGCGTTTGTGCAACCTCGTCGATTTTCCCGCAACGCCTCGCACCCATAGCACCATCCTCAAACTTCAAGCTTCGTCTCAGCCACTTGGAAATGACCTAGGGCTGGTCTCACGAGTCCTACGTCTGGTCTTCAAGAAAAATCTCGTCGTTGAGAGCGCTGGTCATGTCGCTACGGGGTCATAACGAGGAAACGATGACTCAGAGCAAATCTTCTGAGCTTATGGGAGCGCTCGGGCAGGACGCCCAGAGCAATGTATACGTGGGTCAAAGCACGTACTCCAACATTTTCAATCCGTTCCCTGGCCCGTACCACCCCGACTACCTCAGCCAAACCTTCCAGACGCCCTCGGATGCTCTTCCTTTCTCGACCGTCGATATGTTGGACACCGAAGTTGCCACGAACGAGCAGAGGACTACGAAGCGCCGACGCATGAGCACGGACTCTGTGTCCGAGCCACCCTCTTCCGCTGTCTCGTTTTCCTCCTATGCTGATTCATACTCGGGACATTCATCTGCTGCCCCGCACTCCCACATGGATTTCACCACCTGTTAACACTCGATTTCTCGGCGCGTGCCTGCTATTCGTACGTCTAGACATCACACACAAGACCTCTGAGTTCATGTTCAAGGAGAGGAGTTATGTAGTGACCATTCATGGACCGTGTCACAATACCGAGCGGGCGAATGGCTGGTCGATTTCCTTTGCCTCATTCCCATTCATATCGCCATCATGAAGGAAAACCGACTCGTCCCCCTGAAAGATGGCGTGTGTTCCCCCGATCTGGAGAAATCACTTCTCGGAGCCAATGTTAATTGCATTGTAGACAGTCTGTCCTTCGGTTGGTACGAGTCGCTGTTCCTACGTTTGAATATTCAACAGATATCTATGTAGTCTTACCCTAATCCAACGATACCGCACAAAGCTAGCTTTCCTTCAGAGACTTGCTGACGACTTCCTCTAGCGTCCTTTCCTCCGCCCCTTGCTTATCGTTCCTCAATGCACATTTTGCCTTTCAAAGTAACAATGCGAAGTTTTCTCGTGCACTACTTCGACGACTCATTGCATCATTCACGCCGTCCAATCCTCCTTCTATCGTATGTGAGGCCCATCAGGCCTTCAGGGCCCATCTCGCCCTGATCACTCGACTTACATCAGCACCACGCAATCCCGCGCGATACGTCGACTTTTGCGCCAGAACCACAAGCAGGCTAGCAGCCCTTTCGGCTATTACAGCACTTTCTATCTTTGCTGCACAAAATCACGAGGCAAAGCAACCAATGCCGGAGACTGTGGTGTGATTTATATTCTACAACCACACAGGATGAGCACAATAATGCTTCAACTCAATTTCAATCGCAGTCAAATGCAAGCACTCCGCATCTGGACAACATTCCTGAAGCCAGCTCTGCAAAAGATGCCTCGCCAACCCAGGGCCCGAAGGCTACTGACGCCCTCACCCTCTCACTCACAGCGCTTGTACTTATACTCGGTACCATTTATCATACGCACGCAGTCTACGCACCCTCCGTTGAGCCCCACCTGGCTATCCTCCACACTCTTGTGGACAGCGGAACATTGGTGGGTGGTACAAACGCGGACGGTCTGGTAGAGGTACTTCCCCTTCCCTTTTGTCTGCTCCCCTCTGTCGCATTGACAGTCTCCTCTCACAGACACCTCTTCCAGGACATGGTTCGGTCCACCTACGGACGACTCACCCACGCATTCTGTTTCTCTCACTTTCCTTCTCTCGGCAGTCGCGAAATGTGATCCAGTAGGACGGCGTCCGAAGAAGCGGGTGTTTACTGAATGCAGAGTTACGCGATGCAGGGAGGGGCGAGAGGGTGAGTCAGTCTAAATGGTACAGTCCATTCTTTCCTTCCCATGTCTCAAGTTCTAGCTTGGCACATACCTTTCATGCATTTTCTGATATGGCTTTTATTCTGCCAGTCGCACTCTGCTTGGGGTGCTGTCGAGGAGATTGAGCAGCGTACTGTTATCCGAACTTGTCGCTGGCTGATGTTGTGTAACTGCTTCCCCGTTCGTTTCGAGGCTGAGCTGCAGCCGAAAGGGGACCAGAGGAGGGTCAGACACATGACGAGGAAGGCCGCTCGCACGCAGGAAGGTTACGCGTCCCCTGACGAGGCAACGTTTGGGCCCCTCAACCCCCTAACCCTAAGCCAGCTATCTCGAGCAGGATCAGCACCTCAAGAACCTGAGCTGGCGACTGTGGCACCTACAGAATCTTATCGTTGAATCTGACAACGCATGGAATTCGCATTCTCCCTTGATCACCCGTCTCCCATTGCAGCAAACGTCGCCATCTCGAAGCCGGACCTCAAACCCTTATTTGTATCCACGCAGGGTTTGGGTGCTCGGGTCATTATCGGTGCGTTGTATTTGGTGTTGCTTGAGGCGATTCTGGGTGCTGACGTTCGGCGCTCGATGGTGAAATTTCCTGCTACCCATCCACTCACGTGGCGTCGTGCTCTCCACAGCACCCAACTGGCTCTGGGCGCTAAGCCTTTCTCTCTTCACTGTGGTCTACCTCGGCTTACAACGAATACCGTTGCAAGTCTGCTCACAGGACCAACTCAAGTAACGATAAGAAATTATGCCCCCTCCTGTTGCAGTATACGTCGTAGCCGCAATTACAGGTGTAGCAGCAGTCCTTGCATTCAAAGAGGTATGTTTGTCTATCATTCGTTGCATCCACCCCTACACATGAGCGAGACACGTGCACTCACACGCCCTCTTCTCCTATGTCACCATGCTGTTCATCTACCACTTTACATCCGACGCAGTTGATCTATGAACCACATATAGCCCCCGCACTTGAATCATGGGCTGAAAACTTCCTCGAACGCCGACGTACAGCACGCAACAGACGTGCAAGTGCAGTACCCGTGTCTCGTCGTGATCACCGTAACTCATCCCCGTCCTCATCCTCGTCCTCCCAATCCAACCAGGGCTCCCCATCAAGGCACGGGAGAGAAAGACCATCAGGACAGGACGATCTCGAGGGTCTCGTCGCGAGGGAGGTAGACGAATGGAGAAACGAGGTACTGAGGAGTCAGGAGATCACGAGAGAAGGACTTAGGAAGCGAGCGACGGTCCGACCGAGGGATGAGTTCGACAGCTTTGATGGCGTGAGTATGTCTTTTGATGAGGTCAATGGTTCGCGAATATCGGTTGTTCCTTTGTATCCTAAAACCGTCTACCTTTCTTGTACATATGTAGTCCTTCACATCTCTCATACACACCCCGCTTGCACCCTAACCCTATCTTGTGTCCCATCATGCCGTCACTTCTCAAAGGTTTCAGTCCGCCATCACCTCCGCCACCGAAGACGTCTCACAGTAACAACGCATTCAACCCTAACCGTGCACGCCGAGGACTCGGCCGCTGTTTCACAGTGACGACTTGTTCTCATGTGGTAGCAGTCGTCGTAGTACACCTTCGATTCAGATCCATCCCCATCCCCATCCCCATCCCCTTCCCTTCCCCCTCCGTCATCGTCGCACCGCCATGGCGTCAGTGTGCAACTTCAGGTCCATTTCAACTGTTCATTATCCTCACAATCCACAGATCCTGTTCCATTGCGAAATGTCGTTACCCTTCATTCCAAAAAACCAAGAAGGCTTAACCCTACCATCGAGCTTCCTCTGGACGAGCTTCTTAGCAACATCAACGCTACGGAGGATAACCACGTTGCACTTCAGCAGTGTCAGAACAAGTACAAAGTTCTTGTCAATTAGGATGTCGTCATGCAAGAAACCTCCCTCCCAGTCCAGTACGCTTCATATGGACTCGCAAACGCCTCGTAACAACTATGACGCCAACTTGGCTACTCCTCCATCAAAAGCCGTCAAGGGGGCTCTCCCTCAGACTATTGCCTTAGCTAAGGTCGGCCTGAGTGCCGGCACTCAAGGCAATAGCCTGGATGGTCATCCGAACCTTGCAGTCAAGACTCAACGCTCCCACTACACGTTCCTCTGGCCCCGGTACCACTGACACTAGCATCAACCCTGCCGTTCTTCGCGGGACCGGCGCGACCCATACCCCGCGTTGGCGCCGTGGTCTCAATGACGAGTTAAACTGCAATACATATGGTTTCTACTGCAGGCTGGTATGTAATCCCCTCAATGCATGTTAACTACTGACTGATCCCCCACAGCATAAGCGTCCTCGCCGTAAGAGCATGCGAGCCAAACGCGGCGAAACTCGCACTCAAGCTGTACCTCGCCAGGAGATGGTCGACGTCATGGGTAGGTCGTCATGCTTATTCGCCCGTATCACGCAACTCATTCAGACAAGTCAGGACAGCACGGTGTTACAATGCTACACCCCAGCGACTGTGGAGGAAAGACGACGAGGGAAAACCCATTTGTAACGCGTAAGTTCCAACCCGTTCTCGCGGTCCTCGTACATGACTGATACTTCCCATCCTCGTTATAACTAACATTAGATGCGGCTTGTAGTAAGTACCCTTTATTCTCATTGCGTGGTTCATGGCTGAATTACGTTCACTCATAGCTTTAAATTACATGGCTCAGCCAGACCAATTTCGATGAAGTCAGACGTTATATACAAATGTTCGCGACATGACGCCAGGCGTGCCGGCCTAGATTCCTCCGAAACACCATCTACAAGCCCGGGCGCCAGTCGTCATCCCTCTCCCACTGTCGAGCCTTCCCCTACTCTGGCGCCAGATTCTACTACCCAGCTGACATACGAATACAACGAGGAAACAACGACTCAGAGAATATCATCCAAGCTTATGGGAGCACTCGGACAGGATGCCCAGAACAACATCTGCGTGGATCGAAGCGCGTACTCCAACATCTTCAATCCGTTCCCTGGCCCTTACCACCCCGACTACCTTAGCCAAACTTCCAGGCGCCATTGGATGCTCTTCCTTTGTTGACTGTCGAGATGCTGGGCACCGAAGTTGCCACCCACGAGCATGGACGACGAAACACTGCCGCATGAGCATGGACTCTGTGTCTGAGCCGCCCTCTTCCGCTGTCTCATTCTCCTCCTATGCTGAACCATACTCGAGACATTCATCTGCCGCCTTGCACTCCCGCTGCTCATACACGGTTTTCCGTTCTTTTTGTTCTACAGCATCTTCCAAGGATCGGGAAACACATTCTGGCACCCTCCTATGCTTGCTGCCGACGGGTCACCACAGTTTATCCCCCCCAATTCTCCCCGCTGAAGAGTCACCAATGGATTTCCTCCACCTTCTGGTACTTCCACAAGAGGAAGACAATTTATTCACCACCTACCTGCAACCACCGAAGATGCTGGCTGTGCCGGACTCGAACGTCCTAACCCCAGATGTTGTCGTATCGCGTAGTGCATCCGCCGATGTACTTATTGGAACATCGAGGAAGCCTTGATTATTTGTGGAACAACCTCCGTCAACCCATGCTTTTCTCTACCGCTATACCGAAGATTATAGAGAGATTTGGGGAATCGACGGTGTTCGTCGAGATCTCCCTCATCCCATTCTTTCGCAAGTAAGTGCTTGGGGCATGCACGCTGTCGAGTGATGACTCATTGTCCAACAATCTGCAGTACATCAAATCGAAGGGTGCCCCCAGCCAGCGGGCGCCCACCGTCCCGTGGCCACCCCAAACCCAGTTCTAGCATCCCCGTCGAGGTTCGTACGTTGCTAGGAAGTCCCGGGCAGCTTGTTGCTGCAAGGCGTCAATGGCGTTAGTGTTAGATCATGTGATGGCTGACTGCTCACCCAGATGCCCAGAAATGAATTTCGAGGGCCCTGCATATCCATTCAACCGGAAACAGTGACGTTTCGGCATGTGCTGCCGAGAAGGAGCACAACCGCGAAGCCAGTCAGAATGCAAAGCCTGGCACCATCAAACGCATGCAATTCACGTTCTCCCTTGACCACCCGTCTCCTGTCGCAGCGAACGTCGCCGGACCTCAAACCTGCCGCTGCATTCAAGGAAACTATCACCCGACGCGGGCGTCCGACCACTCACGCTAACATCGCTGGCGACAGGCAGCTCAGGCGTTCACTGACGCAGTAGAAGGGGGACGGAAGGCAGGGCTTGTTGAGAGGGTCACAGATGACAGTGAGCCGTCCTTCCCTCACCATACTCGCTGGAAATGCCATCGCGAAGCAATTCATCGCTGCCACCATCCTGGACGCGCTATTCATGCGCATCACGCATCTCAAGACTGCATGCGAGTTGTTCCAACACCTCGCAAACCTATTCGAGACGAAGAAGAGTGATGCAACCCAGCGGGAAGCTACGTGCAACCCCAGAACACCTGTCAGCATCCGTCAGACGCATAGTGAGCACGCTGGCAAGGCGAGAGACTGCAAACCAGCACTGAAAAAGGCTGACAGCACTGTAGTCGAAGAACTGCGCGATGTGAGGTGTCGCGAGCCGAAACGTGATGCGGGGAGCCACAGGAGAGTCGAGACGAGGTAGAGAGGGCAAGAGCGCAGCTGGATGGATGAGCGAGCAAGGAGCTGCAGCGAGAGGACCGGGCGAAGGAGCCATGGACCTGAAGGCTAGCAGCATAGGCCTCGCCATCATGCCGAGCAGCCAGGAAGACGATGGCAGGGACACAGGAGTCCACTGCACGCCCATCGTGCTCCAAGAACCCTAAATGACAAGCGGCAGGGCAGGCGAAGCAGCTGCTGATGCCACGAATCCACGCGCGACGAGCGCCGAGCCCGCAGAGCCAGTGGGTGGATCGCCCAAACCGCAAGTCGAGCCGCACGAGATAGCGGACAGCGACAACGCCAGCGGAACAGCCCAAGGACTCGACAAAGGAGTCGAGAAAGGGCACGAGAAGGGTGAGAGGGTGATGGGGAGAGCTAGCGAGAAGGTAGCCGCAGCATGAGGACCGGGCGAAGGTGCCATGGACCAAGGCGTTGACAGCATGAGTCGAGCAGCTCCCGCGAGCAGCCCAACTGACAGCCCACACGAAGACACCACAGCGAGGGGACCAGGCGAGAGCGCCATGGACCAAACGGCTGATGGCGTAAGCCTCGCAGTCCCCGCGAGCAGCCCGAATGAGCACGGAGTGGAGACGTCCACGGACGTGACCACCAATGAGGCCGCTGCACCCCTGAGTGCGCCGGATAGTCTGGCGACAAGCGGCAACACCAGAGTGTACGGCGAGGGTGCAGCACCACCGGACGGCACCCTAGATGCGCAGGACGGCACCCAGGCCCAGAGGTGCACAAACGGCACGCACACAGGCCAACGGTACGACGCGAGTGCGCACGGCGAAGGACGCTGCGCCCGAGCAGAATGGCCCAGAAGCAATGACCCAGCAGCATGCACGAATGGAACGGCAGCACAGTGAACGGCAGTATTTCTGACCATGTCTTGCACTAGCACATCTATCCTCAAAGCTCAACTTTCGCCTACCCATATGTCTCCCCGTCCCCGCATCGCCACCGCTCTGCACGTGTTTGCGCAACGCACCTCGCACCCCCGGCACTGTATTCATCCTCAAGATTCAACCTTCATCTCAGGCCACTTGGAAACGACCTACTCATCTCACGAGTGCTACATCAGGTCTGCAAGAAAAATGCTGAGATTGGTACATTGATCAATCCAATATTGTTTTTCTTGTCGTTCAAGCAATATTTCTTTAGTAGGTGCTGTGGTGGTCAAACGCCACGACCTCACTGTCTGCGACAATAATCACATCCACGTCACGCTTGTTGGTACTGCACTCACGTCATGTGGATCCGTCATGGATTCCCTCACCACACCCAGTCCTGCAGCACAGGAAGCCGCAATTCGGCTCTCATCGGGACGCCGGTCTGCATCCTTCTCAGGCAGATTTTGTTGAGCTGCACAGAATGGGGACAGTTGTTGGTGATGCTACAGAAGTGAACCGTGCAGGCGCTGTGTTTGCAGAGGGTCGAGATGGAAGGGACGTCCTCATTGGATCTGTGGAGAGTAACGTCGGTCACGGCGGGTTGGGGCAAGTATTTCTTTGTCTGACCAGGTTTATCTTAATCTGACCATCCCTCCGTGAAGTGCATATATGACTTCCTTGGTCAAGGTACGAAGTACCACTACCATTGACACGTTAACAGGCAATGACGTCCACCTCAGGTCGCGATGATGTTGGAGAACAAACAGATGCTTCCCAAGGGCTACTTCAAGTTCAAGAAACCCTCGTCCAGGATTGATTTCGCGGGATATAATCTTTGTGTTCCTGTCGCGGTTGAGGACTTCATTCCCAGTGAACCCAACAGTTGGTGGAATTGCGTCAATTTCTAGCTATGGATTTGGAGGTACGTGGAACTCATTACATTGCCATTTTCCCTTCCATTCACCGCTGTATGTACTCCTCAGGTGCGGGCGGGCATACCGTTCTCCGTGAGCATGAACCACGACCCATTTTGTCTGAGAACATTACTTTGCGCGAGCCGCTGTACCTGTTTGCCATAGGTGAGTGGCCGGGTGAACTGCTAATGTGTCGCGAGTTTAATGAGACTTCTGACAGGTGGACTGTCCATCAAGGGTGCAGCACCCTTGTCAAGAAGTACAAGGAGGAACGCGCAGACGTCCCTCCTCTCGCGCTGTGCGAGCACTTGGGCAACCGCTCGAGGCAACTCACCTGGAAAACTTTTGCTATTGCGGATTCTATTCAGGCTGCAACTTCCCCGAACCCGTCGTCCCTAAGCGCCCCCGTCCGCTTGTGTTTTGTTTCTCTGGTCAAGGCCCGCAGCACTGGCAGCAAGGTTGGGATTTGTACTATACCTTCAGGGTGTCCCGTGACACCATCGATGAGTGTGACCGCGTGCGTGTCGGGTGCACAGGGGAATCTTCCATGGAGACGACAGGTCTCTTCAAGCCCGACGCTCCAAAGGATTCACCACTTGCGAAGAGCCTTATGTGGCCTTCCGACATCACTTCGATCGCTCTGACATTCTTCCAAATTGCGTTGTTCGACCTGTTGATCTCACTGGGTTTAAAGCCTAGTGGAATTGTTGGGCACTCAGTTGGCGAGATGGTGGTTTTATACGCCTCAGGCTCTATCCCTCGTAGTGTGCGTAGTCGAATAAATCGATCTTCAAGACTGTACTGACAACCGTTAGTTAGATGCAGCTGTCAAACTCACGATTGTTCGTTAACCGTCCAGCTTCGGGCTTTTTCGCGTTCCTCTGCCCTCTGCTCTTCCGCCACAACCTTGCGCTCCTGCGACACTACTTTTCATTGCAGGGAATGTGTACTGGGTGCATACCACCTAAATGATAACCCTGACTTGGGAACTGGTGGTGTTGAAGACAAACCTGATATGGCGCTGGGATACCTACCCAGGATGTTATACTGTCGCAGCTGTTATCTGGACTCGATCATACTCGGAGACTTTCGGCACCGTTCTCGCATTGCCTTGAAATGGTCAATTCTCTCACTCGGCCTCCTCTGGTTCTCACTGGAGTGCATTTCACCGGACGATTCTGCCGACTCTAATACCGAGAACCCAACGCTCACCACCCATTACATATGTCATCGCCCTCTGCACGATCCATCATCTCACACGAGACTCCACTCGTCCCGTGACGATCCCCGCCCACCTCGACACAGTGAGTGCCGTTGACTCACATGAATGCAGTCATACTTGCCAGCTCCAGTTGTGGACAGCGCTTTCGCTGCCTTCAGACTTCCCTTTAAGGTGCTGCATGCCTCGAGATCGTGCAGGACAGCTTGGCGTTCATTCAGCCTCCGCTTTTGTGCTGCTTTTGTGCTACATCTCCGAATACCGGGACAACAAGGCGCTGAGCCATGGAAGGACGAGTCTGCTACAGGCTATGCAATCGCTCTCGTCATGTCATGTGTCCATGGCAGAAACACCGTCCTCCACTAGGTATGGCACGCCCGCTGTATGTGTGCTGTATAGCGACTGAAAGGATTTCGCATTTGTAGTATTTCCAGATCTGCTTCGAGACTGGAACGCGTGTCCATGCTGGGCTTGTCACAGCCATCTACAAGAAGGCGCTTCCTCTCAAGTGACGAACGTGGTCGTGCTTCGGGTCCGTGAACATGATGTTGGTTGATGTAACGAGGATGCAGGATTTTTGCACGTATGGTCTGATCGTCATTTCGGGGCCGTTCCAGGTTGGTGGACTTCTTGCCGGCGCTTGTTGCTGACTTCATGACCCTGTTCACAGATCATCCTTGCCTTCGTTTTGTCGATTTTCTATTCCCGCGTACGACCGAATGAGTACGACGTCAGCCAGTTTCACCTTTTGACATATGCGACATACTTATCATGACATGCTCCCCTTTCCATTGTACCTTAGATAACGTTTTTGATGTCCCCTTTTGCTTAAATACAAGTAGTTACGATTCGATGTACCCCGTGCGTTTGCCACGGAATTGGCGCCCGTTTACCCTTCGTCGTTCCCCGCCCGAAATTCCAACACGTTTCTCTCCACAATTTGCTAGGCTGGTTCACATTTGTTGGAGTTGCCATCATGATGAGATCTACTATTCCAACATCTTCAACAACTTAAACCTGGATGAAGCAGCCAGTTATGTAGGTATTTGGGCAATTGATTCGACCAACTCGGTCTGAATGTCCAAGGTATACTATGTAGATACACCAAAACAGCATCCGAGTCTCTAATATCAACTAACTATCGTCGCTAGCATGGTCGGGGGCAAGTGTGTTCGACCGCGAACGCTTGTTTGTTCCATCGGTATCAGGTACTGAGAACGAGGGGCTGCGCCCGCGCTTGGAGGAGTGCGAGCATCCACTGGGGTAATACGATGCGATGGATCTCTGCTCATTGCTCGCAATCTTGTTGGCATTCAATGCCATCTGTCTGGCCGTCGACGTGCCATCCGAAGGCGAAAGTAGATTGGGATTACTGGCATCTTGATCGGGCCAGTGTTCGTTGCCGAGGGCTTCTTCCATCGTGTTGATGAACCAAGTCGAGTCCTTCGAGCGCTCCAGACGTTGTTGGTGAAGATAGCATACATGATTTTGCAGTATCGTCTCCCTGAATTCTGACAATGGTGATTGAAGTATAGATTCAAACACTTGCACGTCACGTTCCGTCGGATTCGGACCATAAATGGCGATGAAAACGTCGCTGAGCTGATTCAGGATGCCGAGCAGAGGAGATGGGGAATTGAGAGTTAGTTTGGCGGGAATATAATTTTTTGCACCAAGCTTATCGCCTTTGGAATCGCCCCCCTCTGGTCCTTCCGTCATCTGGTAGTACTCATCGAACATGGTCTTCAAATACTTGTTACGTTGCTCCGGTGAAAGGTTGCTTGGAACGTAACGAATAGTCATCCACATCAGCACATGTAGAAACGATTCCAGGTCGTCTGTCAGGTCTTGCACTTTATGGCGATCTCGAAGTAGAGCAGCCGACATGAATTGCCACGTCCCCTGTCTTCCAATCAGTAAATGATCTGCGCGCAACCGTGATAGTACTTACGGTGCGATCAGGTCGTCTTTTCTTCGTCTTACTTATCTCTTTGCTAAGATCCCAGTCGATCAGTAGGCCTCGCGCGTTTCCGTCCTCATCTACAAATATAACAACATTGCCAGGGCTGATATCACGGTGCAGTACACCCGCGCAACAAGCAAGCCAGTGAGCTTTCAAGGATTTCACATCAGATTTTGAATGCAGAAACGAGAAAATGAAATCCACCTTCCATGGCGTCGCGTATAACCTTGACTAGCTGTTTCGTTGACTGGACTGCTAGTCTCTTTCCGACGTCCTCGAGCACCAGTCTATAATTAATGTGACCGGTAACATCGTTCTTGACGTGTGACCAGTCTGTGGTCGTGAAGGTCTGCGTCCTGGTCGTGGACCCGACGTCACCGCCCCGCTGGAATCTCGCGATGTTTTTGACGCGCTTGCTGTGCAGCGTCCGATACGTTTTACCCTCTGGTTCTATGTCTCCCGAGTCAATTCTCCACGTATCTTTGAGAAATACCACTTCATTCGTGACCGGGTTGTAGACTGGCCAGCCCCGTGTAGCGCGGCCGATGAGGGATACGGATGGGCATGCAGATCGAGGACCAATGTAATGAAGTAGCTGTGGAGAATTGTTGGCCCCTTCATCGGGGTGGTCGTTGGCAACGGCAATGCGGAAGAGTGGCTTCTCCGGAATCCCCAGTGCCTTGCGAGCGTTTAATAGGACATCTGCGGGTACGTCGTGTTCCTCGTCCGCTACCGTTACGGTAGTATCTAAGCCCCGATCCTCGTCAGACAGTTTTGAGAATCTCTGAAAGAAGTCGACCAAGATCTGAGGTTCGGCCACGTAATTGAATTGGCAGGTGATGACCACACCGGCGCGATCCCAGCGCATGAGCCGAGCCCTGTCTCGCATGATGAAGACAGAGAATGCAAAGTTACGAAACTGGCTGCCAAGTTGGGCCAATCCGTATGAGGTCAGTTGGCCCCTCGTCAGTCGTCCTTTTATCGTATCCTTTTCGAAGTCTCCTGTGTCCGAGAACGGTTCATCCGCTAGATTGGCTTTGAACTCGATCCACATTTCCATCGCCGAGAAGTCGGTTGCTCCCTGCCGAGGGCTACCTTGTTTATAGAGCGTCAGGTCGGGCTTCAATGTAAATGCACCGATCTCGACCTGGTTGACCGAGGAGCTCGAGTCCACGACATCAAACCCCGCAACGTGAGGCGCTATCGCTTCTCTCTGCCAGGTTTTATGTAAGAAAATCGAACCAGTCACGTAGACGCGCCACTTACGAATGGGCCGTACATATCAATTTCTGGGGATGGTGGGATCCCATTGAATGTGCCACTTAAATCGCTGTTGTTGTTGTTGTTGTCGTCGTCGTCAGATTCCAACTCCACATCCAGGAATGTTTTCAGGAAGTCTGCAACAGGCATAGGCCCGACATATCGACCACTGGTTTCTTCTGCAAGTCGAGTCTCTACAATATTCTGCTTAGGCGGCGGTTGAGAGTTGAACGGCACAGTGCCGGACATCCTCTGTGAGATCGGTGTTTCTTCCGGGACTGTATCGGACGGTGGTGGAGTTTTTCGTATTTCACAGTGAGCCGCAGGAGAGGTCTAATTAATAGGTTATGATTGTGTTAGTGATGCGAGCAAACAGCAAGGTCAAAGACGAACGGGGTTCTCCTCGGGAAACAGTGGGATATTTTGTGGTTGCTCTACCCCAGGATCCTCGGGTTGGTTCTGAGGAAGAGATGGCATTTCGTCAGGGATGTAAATTCTGGCTAGTCGAAGGCAGATGGAAGGACGGACGGGCTCGAGGTTTCGGAATCAAAGGACCTTAGATATTTATGCAACTGCACGCCGTCCTGTCAAAACTAAACAAGAAAAGTCACATTGGGGACCGACATTATTCAAAAAGATCCACGTTTACCGTTTTGTCAGCTTTGACCTGAGAAAACTGTGATATCGATATCGATGAAACACTGGCAGTACAACAACACGCGTCAAGTACATTTATCCGCCGAAACTTACAATGCTGTGCTGTAAGTCGTATAAGTGTCCCCTCGGAGAACCCCGGGGACGGGTGGTCAGCACCGCTTTTTGCTGACTAAGCGCTGCCAGCCACTTAGTAGTGGCGCTCAGAGTAGGCTCAGACGGCTCAGCCAAAGCTCTAAACCCCACCTTACAGTGCTTTGCATGTCAAACTGCCGCAGTACAAATCCAGCAGCATGTGTTTGGTTCTGTTTGTGCCATCCAAATAGCCTCATGCTGTGATATCTTGTTGGTACACGCTTATCATCTCTTCGAGAATTGAAAGTACCTCCCAAACATTGCATAGAGCAAAGCTAGCCTGAACAGTAAAAATATGGATTGGTAAAATATGAGACTACAATTGATAACTGCAATTAAGGATCCAGTTCTCTGCTAACTCTGGAGTGATTGCCATTGCAGCCTGATGGATCAACCAAGGTCGAGCCTCAAGCCACATCACATCCTCTTCATGTCGTCGAAGCCAGGACTTGATACAATGAAATGCTTGCTCAATAGGATTGAAATCTGGTGAATACGGGGGTAGGTAGACAAGTTTCACACCTGCATGACTCCAAAATAAATAAAAAGGCATAGCAGATGCAAAAAGGTCAGAGCATACCACACTCATCCTCAACAATCCTTCGTACCTCTTTGCCGTGATCATCAGCAAACCCAGGATTTTGACATAGTGTTTATAGTTAGTCATAGCACTCATAGTACTTCATAGTGCAATAATCTAAGCCGGGGAACCAGTACCAGTAAACCTCACAGCCACAGAAAGCAACCCCCAAAAAGGAAATTGGCACAGCCACAGAAAGCAACCTCTTAGTGAGAGAAAGCAACTGTACAGCCACAGAGAGCAACTTCCATAAAAGGAAGAAAGCAACCTCCAAAAAGGAAATGACACAGCCACTGACAGACGACCATAAAGTGAAAGATATGAACGACACTCACACAAGGACCGAGTAAAATGCATAAAACATCGATGAACTATGCACCAGCACAGCCACAGAAAGCAACCTCCAAACAGGAAATTGACACAGCCACAGAAAGTAACCTGGATAGTGAGAGAAAGCAACTGTACAGCCACAGAAAGCAACCCCCAAAAAGAAAGAAAGCAACTGTACAGCCACAGAAAGCAACCTCCAAAAAGGAAATACACAGCCATAGAAAGCAACCTCCAAAAAGGAAATTGACACAGCCACAGAAAGCAACCCCCAGAAAGGAAACTGCACAGCCACTCAATACATAAGACGTTGATGAACTATGCATGAGTGCTATCATAGCAAACAACCTTTACAGAAGAGACTATACAACTATTGAGTGTGTAAATTTTTGAGAACTAACATGAATGAGTGATACAAGTGAACAGCAAGAATATTATAACTTGTGTATGTCAACTATATTGACACAGCAAGTAACTCATGTAGTATAAGGACAATAGTGAACCATATACAAGCATAGTCAAGAAACTCATATGAAGGAAGTAGCACAGCCACAGAAAGCAATGTTTAAGAAGTGAATAATATAGTCGTGAAAAGCAATCCCCAAAAAGGAAAGTAATTTCAAGAGGAGTTTCAAATCATCATATATATTGACTACACTGTGGGAAAATGTCTTTCCTTTCTCTCTGCTTCTCACCATCATCATGTTCACTTGTACCACTTGCAATCAACAATTTGACAACAAATCCTTCTATATCTCTCACAACAAAAAATGTGCTACTACTTCTAGCTTCATTCCACTCAACAGCAGTGGACTCTCTGTCACTTTGACCAGAAATGAGGCTGGTGTATTCCTATGCTACTGTTCTAACCAAGATTGCCCCAAAGGTTCTGGTTATCTCACTAGAGATGCTATCAAAGCACACATGAAGAAACTCAAGTCTTCTTGGGTGGGAGTAGACTCAAAGGTAATGTGAATTTTTTTATTGTACAGTCACTTGACCAAATATGTACAAATAGAATTATAGGGCAATATCTACTGTCTCTGCACAAGACATCAACGAGTTATGCACAAAGGATACAGTAAGTCTCATGTGGAATCATGTTATAGTTTAATAGTTTAATATACTCATGATTGTTAAAACAGTCGACAGTCGCTACTTCAGGTGCTGTCACCCACCCACAAGCAGATGCAAGATTAGATGAAACAATGCTATCACCACCTCCACCCTCTGTCGAGAGCAACAATGATATGATGATCTCACCAAGATTCAATATTGTAAGTACCAACATATGGATGCATAAGTCATCGATGTCTTATGCAAGCAGCTACCAGACATGTCAATGTTATCACCTCATCCAATATCACCAACTCTGCCATCTCAGCAGCCACGATCATTGACTGTGAGATGAATTTATAATAAAGATGTGTACAAATAACTAATCTAAAGTTATTCTAGTCTATTCTTCAACAACAGAAGCCAGTACAAGCAATAACCATATCATCATCATCATCTGTAGACATTTCACCTGTCTCTCACCATCTCCAACAAGCTGCTCTACAAACAAACCTCACAGTTTCCAATGGCCTCATTCACCACCCCTACTTGGACACACTCAACCTATGTGTCAATGAAGAGTTTCACTTTCTCATATGTACGGCATGTGAAATTGCTCTTGCCAAAAAGAAAACACGAAAACATCTCACCAACAAACATTCCATGCCACTCTCGGATGACACTCGGTTGACAATGGCAATAACAGAGACCAATGTGGCAGAAGATTTGCCAATTAGCATCACTGGACCTCGAAACACCATATCTGGACTAGCGATTTGTGATGCATTTGGATGTGACCATTGCCATCAGATCTACACGATAGTCAAGAAGATGCACCATCATCATTCCAAATCTCATCCAACTATCCCCAAACCTAGAATCTGGAGGACATGTAAAGCCCAATGCATGCATCCACTTGGTCTAGGAACTCACCGTATTCTATGGGAGGTCAAGATATCCAACCACGTCATGGAGCAACCATCATCCAAGGAGTCTCTAGTGAAAGCACTATTGATGGAGTGGCAGAAGGAGCTCGATGCTCCACAGACCACCTTGGATGAATGTATGATAACTCCATGGCTCAGGACAACAAGATGGCATGAATATGTCTCAAGCTCGAGCTGGGACATTGAATCTTTACGTGGAGCAGTTGCAATACCCAAGGACAACGACGACATCATCCCAGGACTCCGGTCAGCAGTAGATTGTTATTTCCAAGAAGCATTGGATTTGTTGGAGAGCACAGACGAACTAGTACTCCAACGTCTCAATTCTCCAGATCCAGTCAAAAGGTAAGCAAGCAACAAGCATGCATAAGTCGTCGATGTCTTATGCATGCCTTTTATTTGTAGTGGAATATCCAACACTCCTCTGCACAAGCACATGCTAGCAAAGACCATGACAGAATATGTGCTTCCTGTGGTGGCCAAGCTTGCTTTGCTCATCAAAAAGGGTAGCCACAATCATGACCTTGCTATGGAGGCAGAGAAACTCCACGACATTCTACAGGATATCGCACTAGGGGAAAAGACAGACGATGGATGTGTTTCCAAGCAAATTCACATCATACTCATCAAGTCATGGACGACCGCTTGGAAACGCACGTCTCCAACTGATATCAAAGATCCCACAGAAGAGTGTCTTGCCTTGCTCACCTTGGAAAGAGACAGCTCTTTCAAGGAACCCAAGAATGTCACTCGCATCATTGCCAAGTTGGAGTATTGCATGCGACTAGCATTGCTACGAGAAATCAAAGCTAGGACGGCTACAAGGGAATATTTGGACGAGGGTGCAGCATGTGACTCCCTTGAGCAGTGGTTCACAGAGAAGAACTATTCCTCATTCGCCCGCCTTCGCTCACTGCAGCATCGTGCCACTGCCATCTCCTATGATACAATGAGCTTGCCCCAGATCTGGTGGACAGACACCACCCACTGGAAAGCCATGTTATACAAGGGAGAGGAGATATGCCATGAAAATGTGTGCAAGATGTTCACAGACACGGAAGCTGTCCTCATCGAGCTATGGGAGCAAAAGATTCTCAATGGTCTGTCCTTGTGAGTGGAGTACCAGCACATTGCAGACGACCTGACCAACAAGAACGTGGGATACTCGTTCCTCTCTGATCAAAGGAACCCCTCCTTCAAACAGAGGGACCTGTTGATCCAAGCTTTGGCCAGAGGCAAGGGCAACTTTGGACAGTATGCAACAGTGAAAGCAGGCAAGCTGGAATGGAACCAGGCTGCCTTGAGAGCATGGCTACAAGACTATGCTGAACTATAGCGACTGCTTCTTCTGCGAGCAGAGATGCTGAGTGGAGCACCCGG
This sequence comes from Melanogaster broomeanus, assembly GCA_014904935.1. Lineage (NCBI taxonomy): Eukaryota > Fungi > Basidiomycota > Agaricomycetes > Boletales > Melanogastraceae > Melanogaster > Melanogaster broomeanus. Next base: position 25,660 of record MU123964.1, read on the forward strand.
TCGTGGCACAGAGCTGACAGCCATGACATACCGCAACACCAAGACATGCCCCACTCGTAATCTGGTGATGCTGGGAAAGCACCTCACCATCCTTTGCCAGTATCTCAAGACCACAGCACTCACTGGACATGACAAGCTCATTCCCCATGCACTGGATGCAATCACAAGCGACATTTTCATCCAAGACCTAGCATTGGCCAGGCCATTTGCTGAGATTGCAGCCCAGGTGTGCTTCCCAGACAAACCAGAGGTCAAGTGATTATATCGTGACCAGCTGTTTGTCAACTTCAATCGGCTATTCACATCAGAAGACCTCTCGAGTGTCATGACCAAGTACAGTCTACCTTGTCTCAACTATGCTCTCACGATCAATCCATGGCGTCTAAGGAATAGCACGGGTATGAGTAACCCGCATGGGTCATGAGTACGGGTACCTAACGGGTACGGGTATGGGTCCGGATTTGGCAACCCGTGCAAAACCCGTACCCGTACCCGTGGCCTTATTAAGCTTTCTGCGGTGGTGTAAATACCATTTATGGTAATTCATCGGTAATTCGTTACTTCTCACACTGGCAGGCACACAGCAACGACATGATCTTTGCGTTGCTACTTACTAACTACTCTGGCAGCTACGACGATCACGCATCCAGGTGCATACGCACCGTGACTCACCTCGCATAAGTCCCGATTCCTCTACCACCATCTCCTCCATCTGCATACAGCGAGCCAGCCACAATGATGACCACATTGATGCATGCACGCAGCATGCATGCCAAACTTTTTTCTTTTTCTTTGCATTGCCTCTAACTAACTACTTTTGCAGCTACGACGATCATGCGTCCAGGTGCACATGCACCGTGTTTCGCCTAGCATGAGTCTTCCACCATCTCCGCCATCTATATACAGCAAGCCATTCCGTGCACAGCTGCAACGACACCCACATCGATGCATGCATGTCGCATATATTTTTATTTTTATTTGTGTTGCCACTAACTACTTTCGCAGCTTTGACGTTCACGTGTCCAGGTGCACATGCACCGTGACTGGCCTCCCATGACTCGAGTCCCAAGTCGTCCTCCACCATCTCTGCCATATACATCCAGCAAGCCACTCTGTGCACAGCCACAATAACAACCACGTCGATGCACATGCATCGCATGCATACCGTAAGTTTTTATTTTTCTTTGTGTTGTGATGTTGCTACTAACTAAGTACTTTCGCAGCTGCGACGATCACGCGTCCAGGTGTACACGCACCGTGACTGGCCTCGCATGAGAAGGCTGCATAACAGACAGCAGGCAGGTAATTAAACTGTTGCTAACGAAGCGGATGAGGCTGGTTTGATGAGAGGTGCTAGATGTCTTTATCGGTGTTGCCATTGGATGTGCTGCACGATCGTGAAGTGTTAACTGCGATCCATTGACAGGAGGCCCGCAAAACGCACCGCTTGCTCCTCAAGCCTGCCACCGTAAATGTGCCCGCTGCCTGATAACGCTATACTCCAATCGCACTGCCTGCACCTCAAGCGTGCCGCCATAAATGCAAACGTACCACCCACGATCCAAACACCCACCATTATCTCAAATGCACCACCCACACTCCCCCGCACTTCAAACGCACCACCCGCACCACCCGCACCACCCTGCACTTCAAACGCACCACCCCGCACTTCAAACACACCACCCCGCACTTCAAACACACTACCCACACCTCCCCATACTTCAAACGCACCGGCTTGTTCCTCAAGCGTGCCACCGTAAACGCGCCCACTGCCTGGAGACACAGAAATGCACATATAATAGATAATATTTTGTAATTTAAACCACAAGCTGTAATCTAGTATACCCGCGGGTAAACCCGTGATGGGTATCATACCCACATACCCGCTCCCAAACCCATACCTGCGATCGCGGGTATGGGTATGGGTAAGGTCGCTGATACCCCGGGGTATACCCATGCTATTCCCTATCTATGCACTGTGTACAGCTCTCCCGTCCAGGACGGCGAGCTTGTGTGCAGTCAGTGGTATTGTCACATGACTTCTATACACTCAGTGTAGCTCTCCATCCTGGATGGCAAGCAGGCATGCAGTATTGTCATGTGACATCTATGCACTGTGTACAGCTCTCCGTCCAGGACGGCGAGCCTACATGCAGTCAGTGGTATTGTCACATGACTTCTATGCACCCAGTGTAGCTCTCTGTCCAGGACGGCGAGCATGCATGCAGTCATTGGCATTGTCACGTGACATCTATGCACTGTGTACAGCTCTCCATCTAGGATGGCGAGCCTACATGCAGTCAGTGGTATTGTCACGTGACTTCTATGCACCCAGTGTAGCTCTCCGTCCAGGACAGCGAGTCTATATGTGACTGTCCACATCATATCACATAACATTTTGTCCTCTGACAGCCATGCTATAGTACTCTGTTCTATGCCTCAAATCACTTGTAATTTTATTACATAACCCTAGATTAGGTCTTATAAACCCTAAGGTAGGGTCTTAATTAGCCTAGGGTGAACCCTAGACTGTCAGAAATTGCCTCATAACCCTGAGGTGCTGGTGCGTGGTCTCGCGTGCACTCCATGTACTGACGGTTTTCTTCGGCCTCTAGGTAGCCTTGCTGGGCCTCCTGCTGCGCTCTGCGTGCTTCTGTGGCTGTCTCATCCTCAGCGCAGCCGCTTGAGGGTTGATAGCCTTGCTCCCCCTCGAGCGGCATGCTTGGGGGTCTAACTGGCATGCTGGGATGGACGCCTCCACCCGGGTCTTCGACGATCCTGTCTGGGGGTTGGGTGCAGCCGCTCGTCTTGCAGCCGTTCCACTCGTGCCTGCTGCTGGGCCGTTCTGCTCACGCGCAGCGTCCTTCACCGTGCGCACTTGCGCCATGCTGTTGGCCTGTGCGTGTGCCGTTCGTGCACCTTAGGCTCTGGGTAGCTCCCTGCACATCCGCAGTATCATCTGGGGGTTCTGCACCCTCGCTGTACGCTCTTGTGCTGCCGTTCATCGCTGGACTATCTCGCTCCCCCTCGAGCGGCAGACTCAGGGGTGCGGTGGTCTCATTCGTGGTCTCGTCTGTGGACGTCTCCACTCCGAGTTCGTTTGGGCTGCTCACAGGGACTGCGAGGCTTATGCCGTCAGCCATTTAGTCCGTGGCATCCTCACCTGGTCCCCTTGCTGCGGTGTCTTCGTCATTCAGGCTGCTCATGGGAGCTGCGAGTAGGGATCAGCAGGGGTAAACCCCTGGGTACTCTGACGCTGACCCCTACCCCTACCCCCCATTACCCCTACCCCTGACCCCCAGGGGTTATCAATACATACCCCTATACCCAAGGTAACCTTGGAGGTTACTGAGGGGCAGTAGGTAATCTCTCATGGGTCTCATGGGTTTTATGGGTAAGCTGACACTAATTGAATCTCATCCATCCTCAAGCTTGTCTTCCCCTTCAATATTAGGAAGTGTTGCCACTTGCAAGATTTTGCTGTCCTTCATGAGGCCCCATAGTACAATACAGAGGAGTGCAGTTATTACCATGGTGAGGTTAGGTGTCTGGCATGAAATTACAATATTTCTTGAGGATCTGACATATTTGGTGAGTATCCCTGTGACACCATTACATGTATAACAATATACCTTCAACACTCATTATCCTCTATGTACTAAACTACTCTACTTATATACTAATCTACATATGCTTGGGCCATCACCTGTGCCCATTCCAAATATAAGGGAGAACAATAATGCATTGTTCAACTTCTCCTTGTACCTTGTCAAGATCATCTACATGTTGACCTTCATTGATCAGGTCACATGGCCAATTAGGAGTGTGTAAGTACATACAGATCATGTACCTTACAGACCTCCAGGGGTAAAAATATTCTGACCCCTACCCCTACCCCCATATACCCCTACCCCTGACCCCCAGGGGTTGTCAATACCCCTGCTGAACCCTAGCTGCGAGGCTCGTGCCATCAGCGCCTTGGTCCGTGGTGCTCTCACCCGGTCCTCTTGCTGCAGCTACCTTCTTGCTACTTCTCCCTATTGCCCTCTCACCCTTCTCGTGTCCTCTCTCGACTCCTTCGTCGACTCCTTGGGCCATTGCGCTTGCGTCTTCGCTGTCCGCTATCTCGCACAGCTCGACCTGCGGGTTGCATGATGTGCCCGCTGGCCCTGTGGGCCCGGCGCTCATTGCACGTGGGTTCACGGCGTCAGCGGATGCTTCGCCTGCTCTCCCACTTGCTACCTGGGGTTTGGGGGACACAACTGGCATGCAGTGGACTCCTGCGTCCCTGCTGTCGTCGTCCTGGCTGCTCAGCATGATGGCGAGGCCCATGCCGCTAGCCTTCAGGTCCGTGGCTCCTTCGCCCGGTCCTCTCGCTGCAGCTCCTTGCTCACTCATCCATCCGGCTGCTGTCTTGCCCTCTCTACCCCTCATCTTGACTCTCCTGTGGTTCCTCTCATCGCGTTCGTGCTTGCGACACATCGCATCACGTGGTTCTTCGACTATGGCGCTCTCGGCCTTTCTCACGGCTGTTTCACAGTCTCGTGCCTTGCGACTGTCCTTGCTGCACTTCTGGTGAGTGCCAACGTGTCTTCTGGGGTTGCCGTGGCTTCCCGCTGCGTGATGTAGTTCTTCTTCATCTCGAATAGGTTTGCGAGGTGTTGGAACAGCTCGCACGCGGTCTTGAGATGCACAATGCGCATGAATAGGGTGTCCGGGATGGTGGCTACGATGTACTGCTTGGCGATGGCATTTCTTCGCTGCCATGCCTTGACTTCATTGCTCGTCGTGTCAACTGGTCACGTGTCAGTGCCGTCGTACTGCTGGAGTAAGTTTTCTTCTTCTGCTACTCGAAGGAGGTTCTTGCAGTATTTCGTCCAGTTCCGTCCATCGACTGCGAGGTCCGGTAGGCGAATAGTCATGCCATCGTCGAGGTCTACTGAGATTGCCATGTTGCGGGATTCGAGTCTTGTGAGTGGTCTTCCTTTTCTTCTACTGAGCACAAGCGGGGCTCATAACCTATTGAAAGCCTGTCACGACACGTTTTGCAGAATTTAAGTCAGGTGAGAATGTCATCCGAAACGTGAAGACCATACTTGGAATATAAATTGGCATTCAGGCCACGGTAAGATTTGAAGTTTTCTCGGTCAAAAATATGCGGGCCAATACTTGGAATATGAGTGAATGTGTTGCCCCCTCCCGGATGTCGGTTTGAATAAGAAATTTTGTAGTAGGAAGGATGCGTGCTTAAACTTCAAGTAGACTATTCAAGTTCGGAATTCGTCCAAACTTCAAATATTGATAAAAACTAAACTTAAGCCGGAATTTATTATCTAGACGAACATAAAGATCACATTAAATTCTTCAAGTTTAGTCGGACATCGAGAACTACAGCAAAGTTTCAAGTATGGACTGCAGACGGAACTGATCGGCCGATTTGCGACCCAGACATCTCCCACTGTCTGCCTGGCCAGCAGGGAGTGCGCCGTCGCCCTCACCAATCACGCGCAGCCTCTGGGTCTTCCAAGACAACATTGAGGAGGGGTAAAGGGGTAAATTACACTGTATGCAAGATGTACAATGTCCCACAGAAATACGAAGATTAATCCTGCATAATTCGAGTCACATCAGTGACAAATAGTGAGAGTGAGCACATGAATGGACACATTCCCCTGTGTGAATGAGGCTGAATTGGTGTAGCACTGACTCCGACTGAGACTCGGAGGGCTTGGTAAAATTCATGATTTGCGAGAGCATCTTTGTCGCCCACCGCCCCCTGTTCATTGTACTATTTAAGTCCTGATCTTTAATGCATACTATTCGACTTGGTAACTTTTGTTAATTGTATGCTACGGTAGTATAATCGACCTGGCAACTTATTGTGTTTAGTGTAGGTATGTAATCTGACACTTTGTTTATTTGGTAATCTATGGCCGCTGCACTCCCACCTTTATTGTTAGGTACCATTCAAGCCCAGGTGCTATGTTACCATTTGGATTTATTGTTGTCGCTGTCGAGGGTGTGTGCCGGTGCGTCGTATGGTGCGTTGTCAGTCTGGCTGCATATGGGTGCATGCATTGTCAGTGGGGCATATTTTGAGCGTGGCGTGAGTCACTGTGCATGTGCATGAGAGGCGTGTAGCCGTCGTTGCTGTGGAAGTACTACTTAGTACTTAGTGATAAATGAAACAACTTACAGTGCTGCAGCCTGCCGCGCATCGTGCGTCACCTCATTTGACTGCTGGAGCTTCGGTGCAGCGGGGTGCATTTAGCGTGCATTGAGCATCGGGTTGTCATTGTTATTGCGGCTGTGTTCGCAAGAGCATTTTATTTAGTTACTCATCAGTTACAAAAGGCGCTTGCCTTTCTCATGGCTGCGTGCGTCGTCTCGTGGTGTAAATTATTGTGGCGGACGATGGCAGGGTGAGAGGATTGGGACAAATGTCCTATGCAAGGGGCCCACAAGAGTGGGCACCCATTGATGATGACAATACGACTGGGACAACATGAGGGGCCCACAAGAATGGGCACCCATCGACGACAACAAGGCAAGAGGATTGGGACGGAAGTCTATGTGAGGGGCCCACAAGAGTGGGCACCCATCAACGATGACAAGGTGAGAGAATTGAGATGGAAGTACTATGTGAGGGGCCCACAGGAGTGGGCGCCCATCGACAACGACAAGGTGAGAGGATTAGGATAGAAGTCCTATGTGAGGGGCCCACAAGAATGGGCACCCATCGACGACGACAAGGCGAGAGGATTGGGACAGAAGTCTATGTGAGGGGCCCACAAGAGTGGGCACCCATCGACGACGACAATGTGAGAGGATTGGGATGGAAGTCCTATGCGAGGGGCCCACAAGAATGGGCACCACCCATAGACGACGGAAAAAGAGTTTTGTATATCAGAGTTTTTTTGATGGCCAAGAGATCACATATTTGCTGGACACTGTAGCCGTCATGGTGTAGAGCTGGTATACGAGCCTTAAGGTCCTTGGAGACGTTGTAGTATGGAGGCATTCGGCGGGTACAGGTCCGAGGAGCGCACTCAGGTTTCGGGCTTCCCACTAAGGTGCTTACGGGGTCCATGGCTGGCTATTGCCGACCGCGTTTTTGTGTCTACAGCGTCTTCCGCATACTTATGAAAAGCAGTGTAAGTTTAAAGTGCTGCAACTTCATTGATGTGGTCTTGGAAGACCCGGAGGCTGCACGTGATTGGTGAGGGCGACAGCGCACTCCCTGCTGGCCAGGCAGACAGTGGGAGATGTCTGGGTCGCAAATCGGCCGATCAATTCCGTCTGCAGTCCATACTTGAAACTTTGCTGTAGTTCTCGATGTCCGACTAAACTTGAAGAATTTAATGTGATCTTTATGTTCGTCTAGATAATAAATTCCGGCTTAAGTTTAGTTTTTATCAATATTTGAAGTTTGGACGAATTCCGAACTTGAATAGTCTACTTGAAGTTTAAGCACGCATCCTTCCTACTACAAAATTTCTTATTCAAACCGACATCCGGGAGGGGGCAACACATTCGCTCATATTCCAAGTATTGGCCCGCATATTTTCGACCGAGAAAACTTCAAATCTTACCATTGGCCGAATGCCAATTTATATTCCAAGTTTGGTCTTCACGTTTCGGACAACATTCTCACCGGACTTAAATTCTGCAAAACACGTCATGTGTATAACTCTGTAGAGTACTCAGTGTGTTGGAAATATCGGCCGTGCACGAACGATGTCACTCGTGAGAACATTTCGTAGAGTATTTAAGTAGATTATCTATGAGTTGTACCGCATCCGTTTGCAAAAGGCTCCCGCCATTTCCTCACAGCCTGGCCAAACGTACCCTGTCGTAACCGTGTTTACAACACAGTGTACTGTAAGTCACTGAGGTGTATGGCTATGGAACGCGTGTCGAATACACACGTGATTAGGTAAGCTGTGGCTATACAGCCATACTACGTTTGAATAGTGTTTGAATATTCCAACACTATTATCCCTCAACTCACTATCCCAGCTCGTTCCGAACATCTCTGCCTCAGGTCTCCAAGAAATTCTGTGTAAAATGGCCAAAGATCGAGGAGGTTACAGCGTTTGTGCAACCTCGTCGATTTTCCCGCAACACCTCGCATCCGTAGCACCATCCTCAAAATTCAAGCTTCGTCTCAGCCACTTGGAAATGACCTAAGGCTGGTCTCACGAGCCCTACGTCTGGTCTGCAAGAAAAATCTCGTCGTTCGGAGCGCTGGTCATGTCGCTACGGGGTCGTTTCGGTGCTCTATGCTCACTTTTGTTGTATGTCCATCACATCATCATGGCTCGATCCAACTCTATGCTAATGTTGTTCTAACGACCTTGTTGTAGAGTCTGTAACTTTTCCTCATCAACAATGTCCTTGCCGTTGTGGAGAATGATGACAATGACATGGCGCAGCCTCCCGACTTTACCTCATTTGACTTTACCCGCTTCGTGTTGTCCCTCCTCACCGGCAAATGCTTTAGGGCAACACCCACATCAAGACTGAGACTCCTGCTGGATCCCGGAAGCGCAAGGACTTGGGGCTTGTCCAACGAGCCATCATTTCTCAGCTTCCCATCCCTCTTCTGCAATTACTTCTTCGGGACCTCACGAGCATTCGCCTGGCCCTCATCGCAGCCTCGTGAACGTACTCTTCCCCATCCGATAGTCCACTGAGAATGGGGGATGTGATCTTAGGAAGGTGCGGCTGGAACCGGTTTCCAAACGTCCCAGGGAGATAGACAAGCAAGGACATGGGGCCCTCGTGTACGGCGCTCCGTGGCGACTGTGCGTTCGCGATAATATCGGGGAGTAGACCTTCCAATCTCTCCACTCTGAGTTCAGACAGGACTTCACTCAGACCTTGTGCAGCAGGTAAACGTCACTAGTTCAGATGGTCGGGGTTAGCTCACACTGATCTTCGTAGTCCGCAAAATTCTGCCTGAGTTGATGGACCAGCTTGTCAAGCTCTGCTGAAGCGAAGAGTATGAGCAACAGGAGGTGAATGATTATTTGGTCATATGCGAACACTGCTCATCTGCTGAGTGTAGACGGCCACACAGACGACGATGGAGCTCTGCTGCAAGTTTGGCGACAAGATGATGGGCGAGATCGTGCCGATTCTGCAGGCTAAAGTTTCTTCACCTGACGCTCATACCCGTGAGGGAGTCTGTCTCATGCCGTCAGATATCATGTTAGTGTGTCCTCTTTTATGCGGAATTCCTGCATTGACGAATTTTCAGGGAGAACACAACCGACAGCCAGCGCGAGGATTATCAAAGCAAGATTGTGAACATGGTCTGGAGCTGGCTTGTCAACGAGACGCCACAGTGGCAGCGAAAGCCTTTGACACGCTTCAGGAGCGCATTGGGGCCAAAGCCATTGACCAAACTATACCTACGTTGTTGGAAGTCCTGCATCACCCTGGTGAAAGCTCAGGTCAGCTTTGATGGCATGAGTATGTCTCTTGACGAGGTCAGTGGTTCGCAAATATCTGTTGTTCCTTTGTATCCTAAAAACATCTACTATTCTGGTAGTCGTTCACATCTCTCTCACACACCCCGCTTGCACCAACACACGTTATTTCTGACGTCTCCTTTCCAACCACGTTTAGTACTCTGTCGCTCCCTCGCACTCCTAGCCGCCGTCTTCGCTCCCAGTCTCAGTCGACGACGATGCAAGGAGATGTTAATTCACTCTTCATAATTCCGTCCCTCCCGCCTTTGCTTATCCATGAATCACCAAAGAGCTCCTCGAGGACAGGGTCCGAAGTACTCAGCTCCGCTGAGCTGACACCTTCCCTTCCCACTGACCACTGACTGTAAGCATGACACTCGCCATTTTCCCACAACACCTTGCACCCGCAGCACCATCCTCAAAATTCGAGGTCCGTCTCACAAGTGCTACTCTGGGTCTGCAAGACAAATCTCGCCATTCGGAGCGCTGGGAAAAGGGCAGGTGCGTCACTACATTTTCATTATCCCATACCCTCTACCCTTACATATTTTCCGTCCTTCTAGGAGTATCGAGGAGCTTGAGGCTCCGGATTTCAGGCGTAATGCCTCTACCGATCTCATTCGCCAGCACGCTGCTGAGAAGGAGCGCACCTGCGAAGCCAGTCAGCATGCGAAGCCCGGCACTATCAAACGCATGCAATTCACATTCTCCCTTAACCACCTCTCTCCCGTTGCAGCGAATGTCGCCGTCTCGAAGCTGGACCTCAAACCTTCTGCTGCATTCCAGGAAACTATCACCCGACGCGGGCGTCCGACCACTCGCGCTAACGTCGCTGGCGACGAGGTTAACGGTTGCACCAGCAACACTCACATCGAGACGGAGACTTCCGCTGGATCCCAGAAGTGCAAGAACTTTGGCTCGTCTAACGAGCAACCGTTTCTCAGGTTCCCATTCCTCTTCTCCAGCGACTTCGGCCCGTCCGCTTTGTTATATGCTCAGCCCTCCCTCTCCAACACCATGAACTATGGGTAGGGATCAGCAGGGGTAAACCCCTGGGTACTCTGACGCTGACCCCTACCCCTACCCCCCATTACCCCTACCCCTGACCCCCAGGGGTTATCAATACATACCCCTATACCCAAGGTAACCTTGGAGGTTACTGAGGGGCAGTAGGTAATCTCTCATGGGTCTCATGGGTTTTATGGGTAAGCTGACACTAATTGAATCTCATCCATCCTCAAGCTTGTCTTCCCCTTCAATATTAGGAAGTGTTGCCACTTGCAAGATTTTGCTGTCCTTCATGAGGCCCCATAGTACAATACAGAGGAGTGCAGTTATTACCATGGTGAGGTTAGGTGTCTGGCATGAAATTACAATATTTCTTGAGGATCTGACATATTTGGTGAGTATCCCTGTGACACCATTACATGTATAACAATATACCTTCAACACTCATTATCCTCTATGTACTAAACTACTCTACTTATATACTAATCTACATATGCTTGGGCCATCACCTGTGCCCATTCCAAATATAAGGGAGAACAATAATGCATTGTTCAACTTCTCCTTGTACCTTGTCAAGATCATCTACATGTTGACCTTCATTGATCAGGTCACATGGCCAATTAGGAGTGTGTAAGTACATACAGATCATGTACCTTACAGACCTCCAGGGGTAAAAATATTCTGACCCCTACCCCTACCCCCATATACCCCTACCCCTGACCCCCAGGGGTTGTCAATACCCCTGCTGAACCCTAACTATGGGGAGGACGTCACAAACACCTCTTCCCGCGGTTTCAGCATTATTCGCCCTACCATAGAACTTCCTCTGGACGAGCTGCTGAGCAACACCGACGCTACAGAGGACAACCACCTCTCACTTCAACAGTGTCAGAGCGACTACAAGGTTCTGGTCGATTCGGACGTCGTCATGCAAGAAACCTCCCAATCCAGTACGCTTCATATGGACTCGCAAACTCCTCGCAACAACTATGACGCCGATTTAGCTACCCCTCCTCTATCTCAATCCGTCAAGGACGCCTCCCTAGGGATATAAAGGGTGCACCAATCACCTTTATGGTGATATACCAGGGGAGGCGCTAGTGATACGACGCGTGGCCGAGTGCTTCATGTCACTTCCCCGGAATACCAATCAGAGGCCTGTGCATATATTGCTGGGGAACTGGATTTGTGATAAATTTAGCTGAGAGCTGTCGGTGCAATTCATCAATAGTCATATAAGGATATACATGGGGAGGACTTCTGAACAGGATGGCAGGTATACAAATGGAAAGAACAAAAATGTGGGAAGGGGTGGTAGCCAAACACAGGATATTGTCACATTCAAGCGCCAACTTCCGCAGAAGCAAGCGAGTGAAATCTGTCGAAATGAGACCGTGCACAACGATACGTGAAGATAGAAGACAATTACCTTGTAGGGGGGCAGTCCGGAGGAGCCCTGAGATCAGACATCCACTTCAACACATCCGACATCAGGGGGCGATCCATTGGGTTATAGGACATCAATCGTTGGGCTACCCCGAGAAGAGGTGCACGATCTGGAGATGAGGTGCACACTAGGCAGAGGTCTTGCAGAGTCTTGCCGCAGGACCAAAGGTCGGCACGGATGGGTCATAGGTGCCATGACCAGCCACGACTTCGGGTGCCATATACCCCTCAGTACCGGCAGTACCTTCGAACCTGGTCTGGGGACTCCTCACGAACGCAGCAATACTGAAGTCGATGATGGACAAACGACCGCCATGCACAGGGATGAGAACGTTTTGAGGTTTGATATCAAGGTGTGCCACTCCGTGTCTGTGCATAAACGCAACTGCCTCCACGAGCTGTTCGGCCACGGACCACAGATGCGCGTCGGGTTGTATAAGCGACGTGAGATGGCCTCCTCCGCTGGACATGTAGATGATATATCCCCCCGATTGCATTTTCCAGACATGAGCACCAGGAATCGTGTGGTTGGCAGGGTCAACAACCCCTGCAAGATACTCTAGGATCTGAACTTCCTTCTCGCGGCGACGTGAACTTGAGGATTCCACGGTCCGAGGGGCTGGAAATCTTCGCAACATGCTCATGCTACCAAGATGGATCATCAGCAGAAATTTGCGTCACGCTTGTGACTACACCTACCCCAAAAAGTACTCCATCAATCTCATAACCCATTTGCTCCAAGTGGCGCTGAATTTCTAGGTCAGCGAAGTAGTCCTCTTGTACGCCACCTTCTCCTGTATTGAGGTTATCGTCAACTTGCCCGTTGTCTTGCTTTCCTTGTCTTTCTTGTCTTTCTGTAGCTGAGTCAGGGATATCACGGGACGAGCGGCCAGAGCGACATTCTTGAGTACGCTCCGCTTGGACGGGTCGAGCCCCGCCGGCAAGGGCCTCAACCTTCGCAGTCAGATTGTACATTTCTCGTATAAGGAAGTCGATCGCTTCGTTTGAGTCAGTGAGTATGAAGTCCTTCTGGGCGATGGACACACTAAATAATTATAAATTCATAAATATGGGGGGTCGAGAAAAGGTAAGATCAACCTTGCCATCCGGGTCTGTTTGCATCACTAAGTATCGTTCGGCAGTCAAATTGGAACGAAGATAAATGGCCACGATGAAAAAGCCATCGCCCATGAGAAAATACCCGGCTCGGGTGGCAGGGATAGCTTCCGAGAGCATACGCCACCGGTCCATTTCATTCGGATCTGAAATGACTTCGCAGAGGACAAACGGGCAAACGAAACCTGGGGACGTGACGCTGAGGTCACTGTTCGGCGTGAACTTGCACCAACTACTTGGCTCGGCCCGAGTAGATATGAAAATAGGGAATTCCCAAGATAGTTCTCTGATGGACGATGAGCGTCATGTTTCCACATCGAGTAAACAACTTACACCCTCGCATGATAGCGCTGGTAAGGCGGCAGGCGACTAAAAAAGGGGGGTAGCATGAAGTACGTCAAGAAAGTGGTAGATTTCAGATGAGATGAGCGATTTTCGGCGACGCGTTGAGCATCCTCGGCATGGCACCGGAGAACGTTGAAGAACGATGTGAACTCTCGAGTGTCGTTCACGCTGCACGTTTCAG